>JARKIC010002937.1:0-41283 GCA_029378375.1 Mycena olivaceomarginata
GACCTGGAATCGCGACTCATTAAATACAGCCATAAAAGATAGACGTAATCAAACTCTTTTTCCAACGCAGCAAAAACATCAGTGAGCCTAACGCCCTTGCTATTCTTCGCTTTGATTTTGAAGCCGGGACCCCAGATCCTCGGGGAACACGAGTGTGGCCATCGTCACCACGGGAATCGAGATGAAATCGTTCGCTATAGCGAGCTGGCAGAGTTGGTGGTCACCCTTGGTGTAGAACCTAACGCTTTAAAGGCTGTTGCCCATGCAATATGAAGCTTCGTCCAGCGCAGGATGAAGCTGCCGTGGGACATTGAGCTAGAAATTAGGCACAAGCGAGTATAACCCCTACCCGGACTGGCTCAGAGCTGGCTTCAAACTTGAATTTTCCAGATCCGGATGGATCGAAACCAGGTTCGGTACAACCTACCACCAGTTGTGAATCAAATGGTCAGTCTCCGAGTCCGATGGCAGCTCTACGCACCTGGTTCTACATGCACTTTGCTGAGCTTCTTAAATGTCTGCACGCTGAGCTCGGGATCTTTCGCGACAATGGCATTCCACTGCACGCAAACAGCTTCAAGCAGAGCGAAGAAATATTCTCGTCAAGAGTTCAGGAGGAAAGTCCGTAAGACCCTATGGCCGACGATGAGGGAGGATGCTGTACCCATCGGAATGCTCACCATTTTTTCAGAGTGGTTGTCGGGTCACGGACCATCCGACAGCTACGACGTAAATTGGCGTAAATTGCTCAATTTTGAGTTTGAATCAACTTCTCAGTGGTTGATTTCTTGTGAGCCTCAGATATAGAACGACCCTCCATCTAGTCTGTTTCGGCCACCGGATCCATACTTGTATAATTTTGTTGTTGGACTTGGTTTAGCAGAATTGGAGTGTGGACACTGGCAAGTTCAGAGTCCGCTTGCGGCCATCACCGCTGATGCCATCACTGCCCTTTCACCATCGACCACCCGCCCCAAGAGGCCCGCGATCTGCTAAGCGAGCCCACTCTGATGGGCACGTGCTGGTTGAGCACCTTCCATATCCGGTCGTTAGGTCACCAACAGCCACACTCTCACACGCAAAGCTGCGACGCGTTCGCTCGGATTGTATGCGCCGTGCATTGAGCAGAAAATTACAAAAATATTTCTATGTCATCTTTACATGTTTCATTATACACGAGAATTTTCCTGGAGGTCTGGGGCAGGTGGTAACCTCAAAATAAGCTTCCGAATCTTCGGTGGGCGCACTGCGCGCGAGTCGATTGTGGGTATCCTTTCGTTCTCCTTGTTGGCTCTGCGGCTGGGCGAATTCGGAGGGCTCGATGCGATTGGTGGTCGTTTGGCGGCTCACGGCGGCGCGGTTACGGGGATCGGGATGTAGTTTTCAAAGGTTCCAGGAGCACGACGTGTTTGCTGTCCTTATCAGGTTCGAGGAGCGACTGAGCCCGTCGGAGTCTAGACGGGACGCGTCACAGCCGGGTGGGGATGCGTCGCAGCTTGAAGTTGTTGTCGCGCTGCGTGTGAGAGTGTGGCTGTTGGTGACCTAACGACCGGATATGGAAGGTGCTCAACCAGCACGTGCCCATCAGAGTGGGCTCGCTTAGCAGATCGCGGGCCTCTTGACCCGCCCTGCCGTTAGCTACTCTATGGTCACCGAATAATCGAGCTGGACATGAAACGGCACTGGCGGTTGACGCAGGCTCACGAAAATCTTCCGAATCTTCGACTCTCTTTACTTCGAAAACCGCTGGCAAGCGCACTGTCCATTGATTATACATAGATTAAATTCGACTGTCCGAAGGCCGCAGTGTCCTCCAATTATCTGCCCCACGCAGGAGTTTAATCTGTCGCGGTATTAGAACGTGGATCGTTGTATCGTCGAAACGACGCACCTTCTCGTGTTTCGAATGCCTCGCCCTCAGCATGCATCTTCAACCTCCATTCCGCATCCGCCCTTGCGCCCAACTACTTGCACACAAGAGGTGTACTTCTCCGGCGGTTCATGGTCACTGATCAGCCGACTCGCAGTGACTTTATAAACCGCTGAGGCCGCCATCAAATCAAGCTCGATGATTCGTATGTCGTGCATCTCGTACTTGTCGTACGGTTTGTACGTCTTCTCCATATACTCCTTGAGTGTGGGTTCAGAGTCTTTGTCCAAGACCATGCCGTCGATGGCAAACGTGCAGTCGTCGGTGGTGTACTCGAACACTGCGGGTCCCGAATCGCGGAGGGCGCGCCACATGTGGATTTCGAGCTGTTTGACGTCTCTCGTTGTGCGTCCGTGGATAGAGCCTTCGGCCATGATTGGTGGGTGGGTGGGGTTATGGGTATCATACGCGTCCTTCGCCTTTTATTTCTTCCTTGAAGAGGTGATGTCATTGTATCCACCTTTAGATGTCACCGACTTGGGAAACACCACTAGGTTCGTTGATACCTGACGTCTTTTTGGAGCTCACGCCACCGAAAACAGTACAGAACACGACGCATCGTCCATTGATTATACAACCAAAAATACATTACAATGTCCAAAGTCCAAACAACGGGGGGTGTTCCTTCAATTATCTCCCCGTGCAGCAATTTAATCTGTCCCGGTATTAGCGCAGATCGTCATTTATTGAATTAACACACCTTCTCGTGTCTCAAATGCTTCGCCCTCAGCATGCATCTTCAACCTCCATTCCGCATCCGCCCCTTGCGCCCAACTACTTGCACACAAAAGGGTGTACTTCTCCGGTTCATGGTCACTGATCAGCCGACGCGCGGTGACTTTATAGACCGCTGAGGCCGCCATCATCCCAATCTCGATGATTCGTATGTCGTGCATCTCGTACTTGTCGTACGGTTTGTACGTCTTCTCCATACTCTTTGAGTGTCGGTTTAGAGTCTTTGTCCAAGACCATGCCATCAATGGCGAACGTGCAATCATCGGTGGTGTATTCGAACACGGCTGGTCCCGAATCGCGGAGGGCGCGCCACATGTGGATTTCGAGCAATCTAACGTCTTCTTTAGGCGGTCGTGGATAGAGCCTTCGGCCATGATTGGTTGGTGTGTGGGGTTATGGGTATAATACACGTCCTTCGCCTTTTATTTCTTCCTTGAAGAGCTGATGTCATTGTATCCACCTTTAGATGTCACCGACTTGGGAAACACCACTAGGTTCGTTGATACCTGACGTCTTTTTGGAGCTCACGCCACCGAAAACAGTACAGAACACGACGCATCGTCCATTGATTATACAACCACAAAAATACATTACAATGTCCAAAGTCCAAACAACGGCGGGTGTTCCTTCACTTATCTCCCCCGCGCAGCAATTTAATCTGTCCCGGTATTAGCGCAGATCGTCATTTATTGAAATAACACACCTTCTCGTGTCTCAAATGCTTCGCCTTCGCAATGCATCTTCAGCTTCCACTCCGCATCCGCCCCTTGCGCCCAACTGCTCGCACACAAGAGGGTGTACTTCTCCGGTGGCTGGTCGTCGCTGATCAACCGACTGGCCGTGACTTTGTAAACCGCCGAGGCCGCCATCATGCCAACTTCGATTATTCGTATATCGTGCATCTCGTATTTCACGTAAGGCTTGTATGTCTTCTCCATATACTCCTTCAGTGTGGGTTCGGAGTCTTGGTCCAAGACCATGCCGTCGATGGCAAACGTGCAATCATCGGTGGTGTATTCGAACACGGCTGGTCCCGAATCGCGGAGGGGCGCGCCACATGTGGATTTCGAGCTGTTTGACGTCCTTGATTAGGCGATCTTTGATAGAGCCGGACATGATTATTGGTGAGTGGGGGATTTGGCGAAGTAAATTTACCGTCATTGCCTTCTCTATCACTTTTATTCCAATCTTCAAGTGATGTCACCGTATGTCATCAGCGTTTCCCAAATTGTCGCATGACGACTTTGGCCATTCGGGCTTGCCATCTCTTTAGTGGAGTTCACCCCACAATGACCGAAATCCATATCTTATCTTATCAAGCACCCGATATAGTAATTAGTCTAAGTCAGCCCGTTATTTTTTGTCCGTTGCAACTTCACTTGAACTTTGATATGACCCGGAAAAGTCGCAGCTCTGTTATGGCCCGAGTGGTCAAAGCTAGAGTTATGGGCCCACCTCAATTGGATGAGAGTCACCTGATGCAGCATCGGACCTCGATCTTTACGGCAGTTCACGCACTGAGTTCCCAAAATGCGGCAGTTAATCGTTCTCACCAAGTTCTCACTGTCAGGAATCCCTCGGGTCACCTACCATGACCGAAATACGTGCTACGTCCGGAGTGCTCCCCAGCATTCCCGACGACCTTTCCGTTCCCCCAATTTCAGCTCGACTACAACGACCCAAATCGGCCCACTCGACCCGCGAACATACCGGCTTTGATTGAGGACGCGACGGGGCGCCGGGTATTTCTCCCTGAGGTTTGTATATTCGATCGACTTGCTCTCGTGCTATTCATAGATTTTTGCCAGCTTCGAGAGCGTACGCAAGGACTCGCCAACGCTCTCTCTTCGCTCTACTCTCTTCGTAAGTTGCAGTTAAAACTTGAGGGATGTTGACACTGAATCTGTGCTGAAGGGGAGGATGATATAGGTGGGTTACATTTCCTTATTGTAATACAACTGCGTCCTCATCCGACACCAGTGCTGTTGTTCAGTCGAAAACCACGTCGGTACGTCCACAATACCTTCCTGGATTCGTCTAATATTATTCGCTCCAGATTACCCGGTCGCCATTTGGGCTGTCCATCGGTCTGAGATGTTCGGTTGAGGTTGGGATTATAAGCTGATGATCCGACCGTAGGTTGGGCGGAATTATATCCCCCGCCAACCCCGACTTTGGGCCCAAGGAACTCGAATACCAACTGAAGGCAACCAAGGCTGCACTTATTATTACTCACCCAGATGCATTGGAAACATCTGCCTCGGCTGCTCAGTCCAATTGGCCTGTCCCCCGAACGGATCTTAGTCTTTGATGTTCCAGGCGCTTCAACCGCTAAACTCGTCACCGTGAATGATTTAGTGAAGCGGGGCTCGCAGCTGGAAGCTTTTACCGAACGCAAACTGAGGCCTGGTGAGGGCAAGACCAAGCTGGCTTTCCTCCAGTTTCTCCTCTGGTATGTTTCTTATCAGGGTCCATTATTGCATTTTGACAAAAATGTAGGCACTACGGGAACTCCCAAGGGTAACAGGTTGTGCTGTGCAACTCACATCCGTCCTGACGTCCACTCAGGCTGTAGCAATCCCGCATATTGCTGTAATAGCTAATGTTCTCCAAATGGCTTCCCACGCGAAGGTGAACGAAGACTATGCGCCGTGGAAGGACCGACGTTATCGGCCAGGAGATGTTGCTTCAGGAGGTAGGCAGACTTCGCTTCAATCAACAAGCTACTAATGTGCTCCATGCAACAGTTCTTCCTTTCTATCGTAAGTCGTTCCTTTCTTTCTCTGTGTTACTCGATCCAAATATGAATTGCCATCAGATATCTATGGTCTAGTCGTCAATGTAAGAACTTCGACCATTCAATGCGCTGATGATTGACGCTTTACGGATCCCAAGCTGCACTTCTTACTGTACAACGCTATGACTGTTGTCGTCATTCCCAAATTCAACTTTGAGAATATGCTGAAGAGCATCGTGCGACACCGCATCACCCACTTGATGTGAGCCATCTTTTTGGGCGCTAGATCTGTAATATTCACATGTAACGAAGGATCGTTCCTCCGCAGGCGGGTACTGCTCTGTAAAGTTGGGGGCGTCTTTGAAATTCGTTCACTCGGTACTCACCAGCTAAATTAGCACCCCCGCCGTCAAGCAATATGACCTCAGCGGCATAAGATATATTATGATTGGTATATTCTCCGCTTTATTGAAACGTGCACCTTACGAATGTACCCCAGGTGCGGCTCCGCTCTCGGACGAAGTCAATCAGAAACTCTTCAGGCCTGTTCCCCGAGGCACACATTGGACAAGGATATGGTATGAATACCCTCCCAAACCCCGTCTTACGCGACCAATCATTCACCAGGTATGACCGAGACCTGTACCGTTACCAGCATCTGGTCCATCGAGCGCAAAGAGAGGCTTCTCTGGTGGTGCAGGCCAGCTTGTTCCCGGAGTCATCGCTCGCATCGTCAAGACCGATGGGACTCTGGGCGGCTATAATGATGTCGGCCGAACTGGTTGTGAAAGCTCCTTCCAACGCACTGGGCTATTATAACAACGCGCAAGCGTACGTTGTTAGCTGGCGCTTTACTCATCCATTGAATAAAATAACCCAACAGCACGAAGGAAAACCTTCGTCGATGGGTAATTGCAATGGCCTTGATCGGACCTTAACTTAAATATTTTTCAGCTGGGTGAGAACTGGAGATGAGGTGAAGATCACCCCGGACGGCGAATTGTGGATCATAGACAGGATTAAAGAAAATCCTGAAGGTGGGTGAAGCCAGAGCTCCCGTGGATGTATTTCGACCTTTATTTCCAGGTCAAGGGATTTCAAGTCGCTCCTGCTGAATTAGAAGGAACACTATTGTACGTCTTGGTTCATTGCTCCAGCAGCTGCCTCAAATCAAGGAAATTCAGAGACCATCCTGATGTCTCCGACACGTGTGTTGTGGGCATTCCAGACGAATACAGTTTGTACCCTCCGTCGTATCTTCGCTCAGCATTTCTCATCGATCATGCAGGTGGTGAGGTACCGCTGGCGTTCGTAGTGCTGACCGTAGATGCTGCGGCGCGTGTCAAGACCAATCCAAGGCTCTTGGAGGAGACGAGAGCCTCAATACTGAAAGTGAGCGATTCATAAATGGATTCGGATACTTGGTCTCAGATTCGAAGCATGTCGCCGACAATAAGGTCGCGTACAAGCATCTTGCTGGCGGGGTAGAGTTCGTGGACAGCATTCCCAAGACACCGAGTGGCAAACTGCTGCGCAGGGTTTTGCGGGAGAAAGGCAAAGAGCTCAGGAAGGCACCCAAGGCCAAGCTGTAGTTGGCCTAGGAAATCGTTCGCCTGAATATAAATCCTACATGTATTTTATATTGAGAGTTCGCTGTTTTGACCATCTACTTTTGCAAATTAAAAATACAGGACGGAATTAAAACATAAAGATAGCATAGATTCCGCGATTCTAGCAGGTGAAGGACAGGTTAATATATCTGCGGGACGCAAACGATGAGTATTGTCTGGAGGAGTCGAATTTATTAGAACAGTACCTCGTCGAAAGGTCTAGTGTCTTTGAAGCAGCTTTCAAAGACTTCATTCACTACGCGTTCGGCGGTAGCCTTGTCTGGACACATCAAGTTGCGGGGAGACAGAGGTGACGGCTCGTCTCCGAACACAGTCCTACCGAAAAAATTGTAACAGAATTTCAAGACGAGGAGAAATCGTACCTGATGGTGCTTCGTAAAGGCCAGAGAGCCAATACGCAACTCACGAGCGAATCTGCAGTCGCCGCTGAGACTATTTGCTCGGATCTTCGGAGTCTTTAGTTCACGCCTTCGAGATGAAAGGCCCAGACCGACCTCACTACACGCATGATGTCTCAAGTTGAACCAGTCAACTTTGAACCGGCAGTGGTCGAACATGTGTATCATTCGTGCATCATCGCGTTTTCCATGTGCGCGTCTCCGTAGAAAACACCCTGACATAAAGCAATCGCGCCTTTCTGAGGATCGAAACCCACCGGCAGATTTGCGGTCGCAGGGAGCGCATATCATGTTCGACGGGGGGAAGTTCGCAACCAGCCGCCCGGAGATGGTTAAGCATAAATTACTACGCCGGGACCTGGACGGTAGTTGAGGTCAGAACTCCAATAGAAAAATTACACGACGCACTTCGTTGCATGAACTGCAACTTCTTCTTCTCGCAAGCAAGTCGGGTCTGCTCTACGAGATAGTCCAGTCGCTCGTCATCTGTAACGCCCAGGCCAGTAACGAGCATTGCTTGTCCTTCGCCATTTTTCAAATGCGCCCAGTTTTTCTGGCTGTTTCGGGTCGTCGGATGGACATTGGGAGTGAGCACGTGGGCAGATTTAGGGCTGGTCAAGACGCGCTTGTGTACAAACGCGTCGCGGTGTGACCACTGTGACCTCACCTTCCCTTCCACCATCATGCCCGCCTCTGCTCTTGTCGATTCCACAAACTCTCTTAAACGCTCCTGCTCTGCTCGTTTCAATCGCACTGAGCCTGCCCACAAGAACAGTGCTCGAACGACCGTCAGGCGCGTTGTCGAGGTACTAAAGACGCGTCTTAACCAGAGGACGTTGGGCTGAATGCAACTTTGCCCCAGAGGAGCGCCCAGCAAAGTTGCAAACACCTGTTTGCGAACTGGAAAAGCTCCTTCGACGATTGGCGAAAAGCGTCGACCATGCCACTGTGAAAGCGCTGAAAGGCTTGGTCACTGGTACGCTCTCCAGAATGGACCGCGACGCGTCATTCATTCCATCTTTGTAGGCAAAGAACAAGGACCAAGCATGACTGCCATGGTGCAGTCCATAATGAGCATGTTAAAGACATTGTCGCAGAACGGTCCGAGGACTTGCAAGGGAGCGCCAAGTTGCTCCAGGCAGAACTTTACCTTGAATGGCTACGAGAATATACCTTCGTGATCACCGCCGTCCAGGTATGTACTCTTCTGTATGCGCGACGCGTTTTGACGCGTATTTACACGCGCAGAACGTTCTCCGCGCGCCGAAACATCAATCGCGACGGGCAAGACACTATTCTCCATTCTCTTCCATCTGATCGACGAATTTATATCTGCGGTTGACGCGTACCAAGACGGCTGGTCTCATACGGGCCCCGTTGAGCGGTGCAGCTGGGTCATGACGCTCGTGGAGGAAGCAAACGATTCCTCGACAGACCAAACGGTCTGTTCTTGCTGTTCGAGCGGCAGAAGCCCACCTGAGGCGGCTCGACGCCGTCATGGCGCTGGCCGTAAAACGATTCAAGTCTGATGCACCGAGTATTGGGAACTTTCCAAAGCCATCGGTCGCAAACAGGAGGACCCTGGCGCGAAGCTGCTGTCTGCTCAGCGAGCAGACGGGATTCGGAGACGCGGATGACATGGGTTAGTGTCCATAATCAGATATTATAAATTTTCTGACTTGACCTTCATCGTCATAGGCTTCGGCTTACTGGTGACAACCCGAGAGAAGCTATGCTGAAATGGAAGGAGCAGGTTCGTTGAACATTTTTTGGGACGCGACTGATTGCTGATTCCATGTCTGCAGGATTCTAAAGACTGTGAGCCGGAAGACAGCGGCTACGAGACTTGAGCACCCCGATACCCGGCGATCTTACTCACATTTACACGGGCGGCGCGGTCGTTCGCGACATCTTGACGCGTCTTGCTAATTTGTACTCACCTATCACGTGGGACCTTGTATATAATCCACTTGACTCCGAATCCTTCTTGCTTCCCACAACACCGCACAAGTGACAACATGGTGAAAGCTACCCTCAACGGCACTGTACTCGCAGAATCGGACAGCACCGTGGTGGTTGAAGGCAACCACTACTTCCCCCCTGCCTCGGTCAAGACCGACCTCTTCACGAAATCCAATACCTCGTAAGCAGGACACCGCCGGTGCAGCGTCAATTTGCCGACATTTACAATCACAGGACTGTCTGTCCTTGGAAGGGGTACCTACCGTCTTGGCTCTGGTGAAGTATTGCAGCTTACCTTGGTGGTTGCCTAGAACCGCCTCGTATTATAACGCGACCGTAGGCGATAACACGGTCAAAGACATTGCTTGGTACTATCCCTCGACGTTCGAGAAGGCCAAGAACATCGAAGGATATGTCGCGTTTTACAAGGTGAGTCGGGTTGCGACCGGCAAATTTCAGTACTCAAAACCTTGCTCCTAGAATAAGGCCACCATCGAGTAACTTGCCAGGCTAGAATCAAGAAGAAATTGTACAATTTTCATGTATCGACTTGTGGAATACGATTGAGATGTATCGACGTCATTCGAGAGCTGTTCGCTAGCGGGAAGCATACCAAGAATCTAGTCAAGAATTGACGTCAAGGCCTCAGCCTGATTCATCCGAGTCGACGTCCCATCGCATCATCTCCACCGCCCTCTACTTCCAGTCTCATTTCTTCCATCGACGAGTAGGGTATTTTGTTGTTCAGGAACCTGCCCCAGACGACATCGACTCTGCAAAGACCGGACGCTGTCGAAGAGGCGAGCAGGCTCGACCCAGCGAGGCCGTTGCCGCAGTTCCACACAACACGTTGGACGCCAATTTCCTTCGGCCATGCTCCTGAGCTGGTTGGAGCCACGTACGTGCTGTCTCTCTTGGCCCTCTCCTCTCGGATTGCCTTTCCTTGCGTAGGACGGTCTTGTGATTCCTAGGGCGAACATCAAATCACAACCAGCGCTTAAGCAAATACAGTACCAGAGGAAAAAATCTCTCCAGCATTCGGAACTCTTTGGTCTTGCGACTGTAATCAAGTTGGTATATTTTGTGAACGAAAAAAGGCTGCAAAACGATATCAGCTTAGAGTAACAAGACAATAACACGCACGACAGAGCCGCCTCGACGAGTGGATCGAAGAATGTTCGTCGTACTACAAGCTCCGTCCGCTGAGCCAACTGCGAGCTGAGGATGGTGGTCTGAAGCGTTCAGGCTCTACAGCTCGGTTCTGAGTAACGCTCGTGGTAGTCGATAAATCCATACCCAGATCGGACCTGCGGGCTCCATCAAAAATATGCCCTCGTCCAAGCATGCTCGGGGAACCGAATAAAACTTTGACGACGTTTTCGTGGTCGTAGTTATCGGGCCTCCGGCCGAATGGAGAGAAAGTCATCGAATTGATTACATCTGGCCTGAGGATGAGAAAACCGTCGGAGGGGTGGCAAAAAGATCGAGATACCTCGCGTGCGATTCATGACCGAGCCGTGCCCCTCACGAATGTCTGTAAGGCATTCTAGGCCATCGTAACCTCCGCTGCAGATGACGGTCGGATCTCCATCCAGTCGGGGAGCGACCCGACGCCCGACTGGGCGGAGCACGGACCCAAGCCAATGCCCGGATCGCAGATTGATGAACAGTGAGATAATGTGAAGGGAGAATATTCGTGGGGAGTGGAGGATCTGAAATAGCGCTCAGAAACATGCATTTGCGATCAAAGCGCGTACTCAGTCCGCAACTGTCCTTGAGGACCTGGCCAAGATGGTACACTGCAATTGTGCCTGTTTCCGTTAGAGAATACCTTTTGCCACAGAGAAGAGCGTACCGTGCGTGGTTCCAATCGCAACCAGTTCACTATTAGCCCAATCGAACGACCAACAGGCAGTCTCTTCCAAGTCAATGCGAAGAAGCGGTTCGGGGATCTTGACTACGTTGGAGAAATTAACCGCGTTCCAGCTGCAACATGCACCACATACCAAACACAGGCTTGGACGGATCATGACCCGCGGGCGTCACATCCACTGGGTCGGGAACAACGTAAATACAAAATGAACCGTCCTCGAAAGTGCCCGCAAGCAGCCCAAGTTTCCGTGGCCGTGTGACTTGGTCAGTCATCTAAAGATTCATGAAAAATGAGGAGGCCATGCACGATGTGCTAAATGCACTAACCGAATCATGCGAAGGCAAAGGACACCATTTCAAATCGGGCGGGCCCGCTATCAATACACAGAACCAGAGCGCATCTCATCACTCCGAAGTCTTTTTATTCGAGAATCCAGACTGGGTTGGACTGAGCGTCCAAATCTGTATGCAGGCTGGTGCTGGACGCTTTATCTTGACGCCGATATCGGGGGAGTGCGAGGCGGTGGAGAAGGGAGCGACCGCTAAATATTGCGTATAGGAACGGGCTAGAAAGAAACAATGAGTGGGATACACGAGGTTCCAATGAATATCTACCATGTCGGTCGTCAGTGTGGATAGGGCACCAATCGACTCCCCATGCTGCGGCCCCCGGATTAAAAATATGAGATGAACTTTCAGGGATGAATTCGGCTACCGTGGAATGAGCTGGGCTTTTGCGTTCACGGCACGTATTACTGACAATTTTTTCGGCTCTCGAACATTGCGATTTCAACGCGGCGTTGGTTGTCGAAGGGGCCAAAGGAACAGGAAATGGGAGGGGGTGGTTTGAGGTTTCCTTCTTCAGTCGTCACCGTATCCGTAGGAGATAAGGAGTGGCTTCACTAAACCAACGGAGCGTCAAAATAAAACCGAGATACCGGCGAAAAAAATTCGTACTCAAGACTGAGGATTTGAAAACCAGGCTTGACTCTCAGCCCATGATGGGTGACCGGCCGTCGAGTGACCTCGGCTTCATAGTCACCGTCAACAGGTAAGGCTTCCTTAAACCAACCACGGTCCTCAGCCATCTCCCAAATAGGCCCAGGTCCCACATTAAAGCCCCAAGCGCGATTAGCTCGATTCGTAAGTGCGGCGCTATGCGTGAAATTATTGGTCGGAGTTGTTACGGGAGGACCAAACAAATGAGGTTTAGCGGAAAGTCTCTCGACGCGCCTGTTTTCGAGTACAAAGGAACCGCCTTATGGCGGTGGTGAACACTGGGTGTGGGGAGAATATAAATCTGGCGTTTGGAGGTGCGCGCAATCCCCGAGCCACTTCCGAGCGACGGCATGCCCATCGCCGCCTCCGAGACAATCTCTTGACCTTCGGAGGACCCTTGGTCCTCGGCTTCGACGGCCCTTTGGTTGTATGAGGATGACGATGTTTCGCGGTGCGCACCGGCGCAACAGAATCGTCTCCTGAAGCCACATCGTCGTCGAGGTCAAGGGTGTCAGCCGCCGATTCCGCACCCTCGGAATGCGCGTCTTCGGGGTCGGCAAGCGATACCTCTTTCTCTGGAGCAAAATCACTCTCGCTATCGTCTTCGTCGACGATTACTTTCCGAGCTCGAGACGGTCCTGCGACCGGTTGATCATCATCGACTTCATCGCCGTCGAGAGCGAACGCAGCGGCATAACTTGGTTGAGACTTTCTGGGGCGCAACGCCCTGGCCATTTGGCGCGTTAGAAAAAAGTACCCTATTACGTAAACCGCTGTTCAAATCTAACACCGTACAACAAGCGATAATGCGCTTTGACCGAGTTCAGTTCTGCAGTTAATACAATGTTATGATACATGAAGATAGCCAGCGAGTCTACGACGGAGTCGCAGTGCTCGTGCGCCAACAGCTTTGGGCATTTTCTTGTCCCCTGTAGCCAGCTGCTCCAGGTCCGCAGGCTTGAAGTAATGCGGCGCAACTTCGAGCAGCCACGCCGGTTTGATCTCCATAACTTGTCTGCCAACGGGATGAGCGATCTGAAATGAAGCACAAAATTCGTTAGACTGACCGCATATACGACTTGGAGGTCATGACGAGTTCGTAGTACAGGACAGTTTTGACGGGGGGCTGGAATTGGAATAGACTCGACGACGGGTGGATGTAGACGGTGTGATTCGTCTTCAGCGTGCGGTACGAATCCCCGCTCTTCTGCAGCGAGGCCTGTCGACAGACTCAGGTCAGAAACAACGCAGATGAAAGTACGAGGGCATACGAACCGTGTTATAGAAGTACCCCGAAGTCAGCGCCTTCTGACCGGTGCGATGTCATTTGAATTGGGATTGGATTGGACAACCACCTCGACACGTTCGCACAGACCAGCCAACTGATCCCGAATGTCCCGCGCACGACTGATACTCTTGAACTGAAGGAATTGCTCGTAACAAACTGTTGCGAGTAGTTCGTCTCAGCCCATTGCTCCCAAATGTTAAGGAGTGTGAAGTGGTCGCCTCCCGGACGGACAAAGTTCTGCCGCGCCTGGTCGGCGTGCAGCTTCTTATCCTTGGGCCGGTAAAATAGCGACCCAGATTCGGAGAGCATCGCGATGATCGTTAATACCTGTTGTGCCATATATGAGCCAATCCCGTGAAAATTAAAACAAAACAAATACCTCGTCAGTGCACACATATTTCTCGCTCGAAATGATGGCTTTCGACAACATCGGATCCACCGGGAACTCCGCCATCCGCCGCCCAAGCTTCGTCAGCTCCCCCGGTCGTTCAGCGCACCCAGCGCGTACAGAAGCTCCAACGCCCGCATGAGGTCTCTCCCGGCGGCGGATCCAAGAACTCAAACCCGATCAAATCGTTGATCCCGAGCGACTTGAGCATCAGCACAGTCATGCCCAAGTTCGTGCGCTGAATCTCGGGAACCGTGTTCGCCTCCAGCTCGTTCGAAAACGCCCACTTCGTGTACAAGCGGAACGCCTTCCCAGGTCCCACACGGCCAGCCCGACCGGCTCTCTGGTTCGCAGACGCACGGGAACACTGCGAAGAGGGAGATCAGTCGTCCTTCAAAGTGGAGAAATGGATTTCACTGACTGGAACAACGACGAGAGAAGACATCCCCGTTCTGGGGTTGTACGAATTCTGCTTAACGAAGCCTGGGTCGATGACGAAGACAACACCATCGATCGTAATGGAGGTCTCCGCAATGTTGGTCGCCAGCACGACCTTCCGCGCGCCTTCGGGTGTTGGCTCGAAGATCTTGGCCTGCATCTCACTCGGAAGGTTGGCATAAATCGGACAAATGATCAGTTCCGCGATTTTGTTGCCCAACGCTCGAGATGTTTCTTGGAGATTTTCGTGACAAGCCTCGATTTCTTCTTGGCCCTGATGTACAGAAAGTCAGAGAAGCGAAAAATGAAAGTCGGGGAGAGGATGCATACCGTGAGGAAAACCAGAATATCACCTTTTGGCTGGGTGGTGTGAATCTGGAACACCGTAGTGATCGCTGCATGTAGATAGTTGGCCTCGGGCTGAGGGGTGTAATGGATATCAACGGCAAATTGACGACCGGGAACTACCCATCTATCAGTAACGAATTGAGAACGAAAATCACTTTAATTACCGTAAAAGGTCGGCGCTCCGTCGAAGTACTCGCTGAACTTCTCAGCGTCCAAGGTCGCACTCGAGATCAACAGTCTCAACTCTGGCCGAAAGCGGGCGATATCCTGTAGCGACCACATGTCAACGATCTAAACGAAATGGGAACATGAGTGCGGCGACGAACCTTCACGAGAGCAAAGAGTATATCCGTACTTAGCGTTCTCTCATGCGCCTCGTCAATGATCAGCGCAGAGTACCCAGCCAGATCCGGCTCGGTGAGAAACTCGCGCAACAGCATGCCGTCTGTCATGTATTTGAGAACCGTCTTGTCGCTGGTGCAATCCTCGAAACGGATGGAGTACCCAACCTCGTAGCCCACTTTGGTCCCCATTTCTTCGGCCACACGCGCGGCCACCGACATGGCGGCGACGCGTCGGGGTTGCGTGCAACCAACCTTCTGGCCGTTGGAGGTGAATCCCGCTTCGTGGAGGTACTGAGGAAGCTGGGTGGTCTTTCCCGACCCGGTCTCGGCCACGACGATCAAGACCTGGTGCTCCTTGATCGCCTCGATGAGTTGCTCCTTGTAGGTGTAGATGGGCAGCGACTTGCGAGTCTCCTCAATCGTTTTAGCTGTTCAAAGTCAGCAAACAGCGAAATAGAACGCAGATACAGAAAACTCACCTCGTTTTTCCGCAGCATCGATTTGGTCCTGCAGCAGCTTCTCGGCAGCAGTCATCTTCAAACCGGGCATGGCGGTGTCCATGACGAACTTGATCGTCTGGCTCTCATCGAAAACGTACTCGTACTCGTCGCGTACTTCCTCCTTGTCCATGGCGCCGGACTTGAAGGTACTATGGTGGGTTTGACTGGCTTCCCATTGATCCACGTCGGTCACGAATTGGTCGTCCTTTGGTTTGGCCTCCTCATAACGCTTGTACAGCGCATCATTCTTCTTCTTCTTGTCGATTTTGCCCTGTTCCGTGATGTAGTCTTCCGGAAGTTGGTAGCCCTCGTACTTGTCGTTGATTTTCAGCCGTTCTTCGACAAGCTTCAAAAGCTCCTTCTTGTGCTCCAAGTCGCGACGCTCCCGTTTCGAGATCTTCATCCCGCTGAAAAGGGCTTCATCGTCGGCGATTTCCTTACGAAGCAGCTCGATTTGTTGAATCTCGCGTTTCGTTAGATATTCCTGCCTTGAGTGCTGTCGGAGCGAAGGCATGGCTATCCCGCGAGCTTCTGCGTCGTCCGCCAGGGCCCGCCGTTGAGCAGCTTCTGCAGCTGCACCCTTATCTTTCGACGAGCGGTCCTCCACTATCTTCTTCGTCCTCTCCTTGTCTCGATCTCGGACCCGCTCGGCAAAGGCATCACGGTCCTGAAGATCCTCCAGCCGCTCGCGTTCTTTGCGAGCCTGCTCGTCCTCCACGGGCTCCATCTCCTCGTCGTAGTCCCCGTACCCTCGGGCGTCATCGTCGGCCTTTAACCGTTTCCGCGCCTTCTCCTCTTCGTCGCTCTCCCACTCCTTCTCGTCGTGGTCCCGCTTCCGCGTGTGGCGGTCCCTCTTGTCTTTCCCAGACTTGTCCTTGTCCTCCTTCCTCCGTTCTCCTTTTTCAGCGGCACCACATCGCTAGCCCCGGCATCGTCGTCGAGCAGGAAGCCAAACTTCTGCGAGCTCATCGCCTTGGCCTCCTTCTCCGACTGCCGCCGCGCACTGTCCGCCGTCGAGCGCTTGTGCTTGTGCTTCCGCGGAGCCTGTCGGAACACTTGGTTGATAAACTCGTGCGCATCTGGTGTGTCTGGCAAACCGGAGGCGTTGAGGGCGGAGAAGAGGCTCTCGGGGGTTTTGGAAGATGATGCTGCAAGAACTTAGACGTATTTTTGGTGGAAATTAAGCGTTAGGCCTACCTGAAGCTAGGACATAGTCAATTATTTTACGGTCAGCGAGACCGAATAGCTGTGAAGAGCAGATTAGCTATAGCGCAATATCCGACAGCATAACTTACCCGGAGAGAATTGTCGCTGATGTATCTCTCGAGCTCAGAAGACATGCAGCGAGTCAGTCGCGGTCGCGGTCCAAGGTTGCAGTGATGGCATCACACAGCCACCTAGTACTTCAATGCCTCGAACGCCTTTAAGACGCGTCTCCAAGGATCCTTATTCGCAGTCTCTGCTTCGGGCCCCGATGCGCAATCCTCGGGTCTTACTTTCCTTGACGCGCACATCTCGGAATTTGCGGGACGAAACAGAGCTCCTGCAAGCGAATGTTGAGGGCATGAAGCAGCTGAGCGAATCTCTCGCGACATTCAACGAGTCGTTCGCGAGCTGGCTCCACGTTATGGACATGAACTCCCTCACCATCGATTGGCCGCAGGTGCGCGTCGTGGGCCATTCTCTTGAGGTAATCCTTACATGCTTGCCCAGGCCCCGACGGACGCGTCATTCGAGCTGGCAAAACGACGCGCAGGCATGTTCGTGCCATATGAGATGAATGACGGTGTACTTATTGATGTAGAGCGCGACGCGCTTGCAGCTATGGAAGCCATGCGGCAAGCGCAAGCTGCCGCCGCGCGCGAGGCCGAACTCACCAAGACGATGGAGCAGACGGAAATGGATATCACCTATAACGGCCTTACGACCACTAACGCGTCGGTTCCCTCCGCCAAACCCGGTGTGAAGAAAAAGCCAGGCAAACCGAAGCTTACCGCAAAGGAAAAGAAAGAACGGAGGAGTGTGCGTGCGAGTTTCTTTTCCCCCTTAATAATCCCCAACATGTCGCCCACCAGATTGAGATTGAAAAAATCATTCCTGCTTGCCGCTAGAATTCCGTGGTAGCGACCCAGTATGTCATCCCTTGCACAATTTCGCTGCTGTTCATACTGGCCATGCAGAACCTGCGGCGAAACATGGAAGGTGTCATAGAAGGTCTACTCAACGCCCCCGCCCAAACCGCCAAGTGTACGTCTGGCCAATAGCTAACCTGTTCTCCACTCATTCACCTTGCCATCGCCTTACTTTAGTAACCGACCTCATCCAACCCCCCGATCTCTCCCAGGCCCGCGTGAACAAATGCCTCATCGCCCTCGTCAATCGCAAGGTCGTGCAAAAGAACAGCAGCACGGTGGGTTTGATTCTTTCTACCTCGGCATCCTTTGACTCTGCGTTGCGTCCAGGGCACGGTCGTATCATTGGCAGGGTTTAATCGAATCTGTATCTTGCGCGTTCTCCGCTTTGTATTATAATGCTGTATTGAATGTGGTGCACGCAGGTTGAATGTTGGCCGAACGACTTGGTAACTGGGTTTCTTTCCGTTGGCTTCTGTATTGTGAAGGTGCTTGATCGTTTCTTTCCTCCCTTAAGAACGATTGTCTTCTCAATCTGCGGGAAAAAGTCTGGTCAAGGAGATTAGCTTGATCCATCTTCTCTTGCTGTCCTCAACCAACTCACACTCAGACCCGATTATTCCGACCAACCCTAGATTCCGGGTCTCGGATAGTTGGATCAGCAGATGGCGGGTAGCGTCGGAGAAGGTCGTATCCAACCGCTCCCGCCAGAATAGTCGAAATCAGATTGGTAAAGGCTCCAAACGTTATTGTGCTGTTGTGCCAAACGGAGAATTCCTCTTGGGAGCTTGGATAGCGGTATCATTTGGATACATGCTTAATTGGTATTTCGTACGGTAGTATTGTGATCCTGCGTCTTTTATTCCTCCATCTGCGCCAGTGAGTGGACAAGCACAATGTAGTGGGCTTTACTGACAACTTCAGCGCAAAAGAATCCAGAGTCCTCGTCTCAATCGCGCTTTGCACTTTCGTCCTGTATGTACTTGTCGTGTCCAAAAACCTTCGTCCGACAGTATGTTGACACTCCACTCGTTCTCGAGCTATTCGTCCGGCACAATGCAATTTGGATCAATGGGCCAAACGAAGGCCGCACTATCCCATCGGCTTTGTCGCGGCAATACACACGCATATGAGTGCCCAGAACGCTCAAACCGTGGAGTTTCGGGATGGGGCAATCATACTGATACAGCAGGTCGTTGTATCGCTTGCGCATCTGCACATCGGCCTTGCCTTTTAGCAGGGAAACCAACATGCGAATCGTCCTTGAGGTCGAGAAATAAGACTGGGCGTTGATCGACGTCGAAGACAACGAGTTGAACGAACCGGTTGCCTTTCTATCGTTTGCCTCTCCAAACATATCCGCCGGTGACACCCAGGGTACAACGACGAAGTCGAAGTTTTCGCCAAAACAGTATGCGAGCATCACGTTGTAGGGACCATAATGCTGGTTCCCGAGCGGGCCACTCCTGGCGCTCGAGTCGAAAATTTGACCAGCCCAGTCGGCCAGGAGTCGGCAGTGCGAAATGATGGCGAAACCAGTAGCTGGTTCTGAGTGTGGTTCATGTATTCCTCCACCGGAGGCTGGATTTGCAGTTTCGTTCCGTATGTACTTGACGATCCGCTTCATCTCCAAAAAACCGTCGTCCGACAGTATGTTGATACTCCACTCGTTCTCGAGATAGTCGAACCGCAAAACTGTCCTGCGAGCCTTGTCTCTGCAATACACGCATATGAGTGCATAGGACGCTCAGTCCGTAGAGTTTTGGGATGGGGCAATCGCGTCGTAGCGCTCGCGCATACGTACATCGGCTGCTTTCTTTTCACGAGCCAAGCGATAAAGAGAATCCTGGATTTCAAGGTTCAATATAACGAGGTACGAGTTCAGATATATTCAAGCGTCTGTCTGCGAGAGACTATTTCAAGGAGGAGGTTGTCGATCAACGTTGAGCACGACGAAGCCAGGTGCAACGACGAACTCAAAGTTTTCGCCAAAACGGTATGGGAGCATCTCGTTCAAGTAGGCGTGGTTTTCGAACCGGCCGTGCCAGGTACTCGCGTCGAAAATTTTGACCAACCCAGTCGGCCAGGAGTCAAACTGAGGCATCGATAGCGATACTAGTACTGTAGCTGGCGAGCAAAGCAACGAGACATTTTCAGTGAGGTGAACCGACACATACTAGTACTGGTAAAGTGGTGATTTTGAGGGTGGAAGTGGGCTCGTACTAATAGGGGCTTGATTCAATCAAACTTGAAAGTCCGTCAAACAAACATTTCACCGCGGTTCTGTAGTGTCTACATAGCTGACCGGCTGCACCGGGAAAGGCACAAAAAATAGGTCGAAGATTGACAACGGGTCCTTAACCAACTCACAATGGATGTTACCCTGAGCCTCAGTGACCCGCTAACGCGCTTTCCGCCCGAGATTGCCTCGAAATCTTCGTTCGGTGCCTTCCCGTATTCCGACTTTCAACTTAGGTCTCGGGCCCCGGCAGCATTGCGCGCCCCTCTCTCCTCCTGCAGGTCCGCAGATACTGGAGGGATGTTGCATTCTCCACCCCTGGGCTTTGGACGGACCTCGTCTTTCCCACGGTTGAAAAATGATATCGAAATTTCAACGGTACACTTCAGGAAATGGAAGAAACTTTTGCTATGAGCCTACACCTCTGTTGTGCTTTCCACCAATTGTCTTGCAACATCACGCGAGGAGTAATGGCGCAGTTGAATGGCTTTGGGTGACTGCGGGGATATTACAATGAGCCACATCGCTCGCATGTGTAGTGGCCGTTTACCTGACCACTCCGTCTGTGAATTCAATTTCGATTTCAATCTCTTTCCCACTCGCGTCCTTGGCTTTTGCAATGTTGAAGGTCGACAAGACAGAAACGATGGCTCCCAAACAGTCGCATCTGCAGCGTGAAGACCTGCACATACTCTTCGACCAAATCTGTGATTCAGAAGTCATTGGAATACAAGACGTAGTTTGCAGAACACGGAAATAACCAACCCGAAAGCCAGAATGTGGTCATCAGCATTCAGCTGGCCGTCAGCGTTCAAAAATCTTGCCGGATCAAACTTGTCGGGGTTGGATACATGGACTCGTCATGCACCATGGCCCTGGAGAAATTGAGGACATCCCAGTTCGGATGCAGACATTCTTACCAGACATTGGCGAGGACCGTGGTGCCTATAACAATATCGGTATCTTGGAAGAACCGGTAGAGTCGAGTTGGACTAACCTTTGGGGATAAATAACCGTCGTAGGTGTCGTCCTCGGTCGTGGCATGCGGAACACCAAGGGGAACAATAGGTCTCCAACGCAAGACTTCTCTGACCACTGCCTCGCAATAAGGTAATGCGGGCCTATGCTCGAACCCCGGCAGACAATCGAGGCCAACAACAGTGTCAATTTCATGCTGTGCCTTGCGCACGACTTCTGGATTCAATGCCATTGCCATGATGAAAACGTCTAATGCCGTGGAGGTCTGAGGTACCGTAACGGTTCAGTCCAGCACTTCTGATTAGCGAGGACTAATACGTACGGTGTCTACGGCAGCTATCATATAACCAAACAGTCAGGATTAAGACAGCAAGTAGAAACAACTCAAGTACCTGCAAACGCGAGGGCGGTAACATCCTTGATCATCTGTTCCTGCTGCTTGGAGTTACCGTGCAGATCATTTTGCTCAAGGAGTTCCCTCAGAACAGACGGTCTGCCGACACCATCTCGCTGCAATGAATTAGAAATGCCTTCAAACAGAAAGTGGTTGCGGCACACCATGTTTTGTCTCACCAAGTCGAACGGAGCATTTTTCATCTCATCAAGCAACAACGATGTATCTCGGGAGTGTATTAGGTTAGATAGGCGGCCGTACCAAGGTTCGTGAGAACGTACCTTGGGCGTATCGATGGAAGCCACACCCAGGAAACCAGGAAGGCAAATGGCGGAGGAACGGGAAAGTATTCACTGCAAATCCGCCCGGAAGGACAACCTCGCCGAACCTTTTAACCCCCTCATCCGCCAGGTGAACAAACCGGTCATGTTTGGGTTTAATGTCGTAGCCATATATTGTCGCCATGATTATTGCGGAGGCCAGTCTGCTCGAATGTGAGCTCAGCCAACTCGAAGGAATTGCATAGCTATAGATTCATTTACGTTTTAGTGTGTTCGACAAAATCTTCCACCTCAGGGTACACCGCCAAAATTACGTAAAGGGCCTTTAAGGGGGGTTATTTTGTAGTAAAATAACCCCCCTTAAAGGCCCTCATCCGCCAGGCGGACATGTCATAATTATGATGTCATGTCCGCTTTGGGAAACATGCGGCTGGCGGACGGTACCCGCCCCGCCCTACACTGGCTATACCTGCTGCCATACCATCTGCCAGCACTTTGCCTCGTGTCTCACTATCATACCCAATATGTGCAGTCCTTCTAGGTTTGATTTGACCCGAAAATCAGCCCATTGAACACCGCGCCGGAGACACCTGCTCACCACCCGCCCACCCTTGTTGTGCCGCCTACCGCTCCTTCCTTGCATCTCCAGCTCCCCATTGTGTCTATGCATTCAAGATGATCTTTGAATCCCTGCTAGGTGCGATTTGACTCGAATTCAGTGTGTAGAACAACATGGCGGACACATCCGCCGTCAATTGCAGGCTTGATTTTTCATTGAATTTTCAAGGCCTGGTAATTCAATCCCAAAGGTCATCTTCTAATTGATATCTTGCTTACTTCCTGGTGCATTATAATGAGTTCTGGCTCGTGAAGCATAGCGGCGGATGTGTCCGCCACTCGAATTTAACCCTGGCCTTTTCATCATCTTCATTGCTTTCATCCTGTACTTGATGCAGCTGGTTTTCACAACAGCCGCCTTCTATCTGTGCCCAACCCGCCCGGTTTTGTCTTGCGGTTCATAGCGGTAGACACATCCGCCACTCACCTGAGCCCTGATCTGTAGGTTGTATCCCTCAGTCTGACCTTACATTTTGAAGCTTTGGTTATTTTTCAATGGGTTCTTCTTTTCAGATATAAGTTATCCGAGTTTCAAACACTTAGCAATAGTGGCGGACACCGCCTCTACTGTTTGATGGAACTTCTGATTGTTTTACAAATTCTCTTTGTTTCATTTGCCTCTCACCTTCTCACCTCAGGCTAGCCTAATTTTCTCAGTCTGTTCTTCATTGGTGACATGTTTTCCTCAATGCTCCTCACTCTAGATGCCATGCTACAGGACATTATGTCTCACTTGGTATTTAAATGAATTGTTTGAATTTCAGGAGGTGTACAGCAGCCAGGAGGAAAATCCCAGGAATGGTAACTGAAACACTCAAACATGCAGAAACCGAGAAAAACTGGTTGAGTCGGCAGGTGGCGGATGTGTCCGCCGCACATTCCACGGTTGCATTACACACTTTTATAACCTGGAGAGCCCAAAACAGCATGAATCTGAACAGCTAACTGGTTGAGCCAAGGTTACACCACCTCTATCCACAGTTTTTACATGTGGAAGGATTGCTACATCTGTACCAGGATTTGGACTTCGATATTTTCCTTTCTGATTCTATCTCTCTAACCTCCAAAACAATTAGCTGCTGCTCTAATATGCACTTATTCATGCAAGAGACTTGTTGGATGTGTTTGCGCTACTGGCAGATGTGTCTGCCCACTTTCAACATAGTGGCAGATGCATCTGTCCACCTTTTATGTAAGCGGCGGATGTGTCTGCACAAGTGGCGGATGCATCCGCCAACCTTTATGTAAGCGGTGACAGGAGTTTATCTCACCTGCTCAACCAATCAGGAGCTGTATAAACCTCCATCAAATTTGTTTTTTTTATATTGTACTCATTTCTATGGGTTTCGACACGTCTCTGGGATAGAATATGATTCTGAACCCCCTCTGGTTTCAGTCTGATTTATTTGATAATTTTGTATCATCTATGAAATCTATGCACATGTTGGTGCACACTTGCACCAGATTCAACTGTAACTCTTGTTGACTTTCCAGCTGGTTTCATGCCCACAATATTGTACACGGCGCAAAAATCTGAAATAAATCAGAGTGAAACCAGAGGAGGTTCAGAATTATATTTCACCCCAGAGATGTGTTGAAACCCTTAGAAATGAGTCCAATATAAAAAAACAAATTTGATGGAGGTTTATACAGCTCCTGATTGGTTGAGCAGGTGAGGTAAACTCCTGTCACCGCTTACATAAAGATTGGCGGATCCATCCGCCACTGGTGCAGACACATCCACCGCTTGCATCAAAGGTGGGCAGATGCATCTGCCACTGGCACAGACAATTTGGAGGTAGTGTACTGTTGTGCCTGCACACCGACAATACATATTCATGCTGTTCTGGGTCCTCCCAGTTGTAAAGTCTAAAATTTGACCATGAGAATCTGCAGCACAGGCACCAATGGCCAATTCAATCAGCATCTCCTCAGTTTGTGCAGGAATGAATTGCCAAATTTTGGAACTCAATTCTCCTAACTGGTGTTCATTTCCTAAGAACAACTATACCAAGTAAGACATGAATTCTTGTAGTATCGCATCTAGATCATGTTCTGCTGGCTCAAGGAGAAGGACTGGGAGCATGTGGCAGAAATGTCGCCACTATGGTTCATGAACCTGAATTTGATCATATTACACCTAGAAGGAAGTGAGGGGAGATGGGGGAGCATGTGGCAGACACAACTGCCGCGATGATTCATGAACCGGAATTTGATCATATTGCCCCTAGAAGGAAGCAAGATGCCAGTAGCTAAAGCCGTCAAGACGATTACCAGTTAATTAAAATTCAACCAAGAATCGAGCCTACAACCAATGGGCAGACTAGTCTGCCCATTGTTCCAGGCTCCGGATTTTGAGCCAAATCGAACTCAGAGAGGATGAAGAGATCACTGGATGAAAACACCTACTGATTCGAGAGGGAAACACCGGTGCATGTGTAGAGCAGCGGGTACTGTGCTAATTGATGGCAGGGCAGACTAGTCCGCCCGTCATTCCAGACTTTGAATTTTGAGCCAAATTGAATTTAGAGAGGATGAAGAGATTATACTGGATGCAAACACGTACTGACACAAGAGGGGAAACAGTATGATGGGCAGAGCAGTGGGTACCGTGCTAATTTACGACATGGCAGACTAGTCTGCCCGTTGTTCCAGGCTCTGAATTTCGAGCCAAATTGAACCCAGACAGGATGAAGAGATCAGAGGATGCAAACACATATTGTACAAGAGGGGAAACAGTGGTGCATGTAGAGCAGCAGGTAGGTGCTCATTGGCGGACTAGTCTGCCCGGTGTTTCAGGCACTGAATTTCGATCCAAATCGAACCCAGAGACAATGAAGAGATCATAGTGGATGCAAATACAGAAAGAGAAGCCACTGACATGACAAAGGAACTGTAGGCAGACCAATTGAAAGCAGGGTGTGGTGGCAGACGTGTCCGTATGGTCTTCCATGTATGAAATTTTGAGTCAAAATGAACCCAAAAGAGCGCAAACATTATCCAAGATGCTGATAGGAGAGGGGAAGCAGTGATGTGTGGGTAGAACAATGGGTACAGTGCTATCGAGGTGGCGGGTGGTCCGCCCGCCACATGTTTTCCAAAAGGGAATATGACATCATAAGTACGACATGTCCGCCTGGCGGATGAGGGCCTTTAAGGGGGGTTATTGTACAACAAAATAACCCCCCTTAAAGGCCCTTTACGTAATTTTGGCGGTGTACCCTGAGGGTGAAATCTTCTGGAGTGGAAAGCAGACCACGTAATAGACCGTGGATTTTGTTCAGTTGAACGGGATGATATGCTGGTATCGCTTCTCGACGAAAGTGCTGATGAAATAATCTCCTGTACTGCAAGTGGCCCTTCATTGTATGAGACGCGAATCAGAGCAAACCAAACTACCTTTCGCCATTTTTTCTCCATATCGCATCATACTGAAATTGAAGTCCCATCCCATGCTAGAAACATCAGAATGCCAACATGGATATAAAAGACAATGGGTTTGCTCACAGAGGGATCATGGGAATGTGGGTCTGTCGGAATAAATGGATGCCCGTTTTTCAAGTAAGTCGACAGCAGCTTTCAACGAGTTGAGGACGACGATATGGGTTCCGAACACCTGAGCATGCACGACGTCGCCTGGATATGACATGTAAACTTTGCCGAGGGCCCGACCTGTACATATTCCGCGCACCGTATTGTCTTCCCCACTCCATATAGGTTACCCAAGGCAATTCGGTGGGTATGTCGTGGAAATTTCCCATGATGAGCTTGGGTTTTGGTCCAGGAGGATACGGGAGTCGCGACGTCTTTCCATCTGTTCAACAGACCAGCCACAGCCAAGAGGATTGAAGCCAGAACAGCAGCGGGAAGATAATCATACGAAGCCATTGTGGTTTGAAGGAGATATCTTCATCGATTTATACAAGCAGGGCCTGGGAACGAGGACTGGCGTTTCTTCTCAATTTTGTACCCCCCAGCCAATGAGCTCGAGAACCTCCAGCCAATCATCAAAGCGAGGATTCAAGTTCATCCGGGAAGCGATGTCGAGCGAAGGAGCGAAGACAGAAAACATGCATGTTTTGATAACATGAACTTCGCTCATGCCGTCGGAGTCGGTCCACACCGCACAGATTCCGCGGACTATCTTTCAGATGATTGATTCGGCCACGCACCGTGTCTGCCAGAAGGATTAACAATTAACAGGAAATTAAGATGTCTCGTAAGTTTTAGCAGCAGATTCACAATTGATCGGCGTTGCGGCTTAATCTCCATCCGCCTACTGCTCAATAAGATGGCGCGGCTCTTCCAATCTATACGCACACGGGAACTCATCAGCTACCCACTAACCAAAGCGCAAAGAGCCCGAAAAGTTAAAACTCAATTGCATCGCTCAGCAGCGCTCGACGTGTTACTCGGCGCAATATGCGGCACCGCCCTCTGTCCGGTTGAACACCGCGACCACACGATGCTCGGCCGCAGCTTCGCGTTGGGGTCGAGGTGCGCGGCGAAGGAGATGAACTTGAAGCCCTGCGTGAAGGCGGTGATGAAGGCGGTGTTAGTGAAGTGGAGGACTGAGCCGAACTGTGGAAGGTGGGGAAGTAGTTGATCATGTCGTCGCCTTGCGGGGGGGAATTGCAAACACCAATAGGGGCTTGATTCAAACTTGAAAGTCCGTCAAACAAACATTTCACCGCGGTTCTGTATGGTCTACATAGCTGACCGGCATGCACGGGAAAGGCACAAAAAATAGGCCGGATTGACAACGTCCTCAACCAACTCACTGGATGTCACCCTGAGCCTCAGTGACCCGCTAACGCGCTTTCCGCCCGAGATTGCCTCGAAATCTTTGTTCGGCGCCTTCCGTATTCCGACTTTCAACTCTAGGCTTCGGGTCCCGGCAGCATGCGCCCTCTCATCCTCCTGCGTGCAGATACTGGAGAGATGTTGCATTCTCCACCCCTGGGCTTCGGACGGACGGACCTTGTCTTTCCCACGGTTGAGAAATGGTATTGAACTTTCAACAGTACACTTCAGGAAATAAGGAAGAAACTTTGCTATGAGCCTACAACTCTGTTGTGCTTTCCACCAATTGTCTTGCAACATCACCGCGAGGAGTAATGCGCAATTGTATGGCTTTGGGTGACTGCAGGGATATTATATTGAGCCGCATCTCTCACATTGTAGTGGCACGTTTACCTGGCCATTCCGTCTGTGAATGCAATTTCGATTTCAATCTCTTTCCCACTGCATCCTTGGCTTTTGCAATGTTGAAGGTCGACAAGATAGAAACAATGGCTGCCCAAACAGTTGCATCTGCAGCGTGACGGCCTGCACATATTCTTCGACCAAATCTGTGACTCAGAAGTCATTGGAATACAAGACATAGTTTTCAGAACACGGAAATAACCAACCCGAAAGCCAGAGTGTGGTCATCAGCATTCAGCTGGCCGTCAGCGTTCAAAAATCTTCCTGGATCAAACTTGTCGGGGGTTGGATACATGGACTCATCATGCACCATGGCCCTGGAGAAATTGAGGACATCCCAGTTGGATGCGGACATTCTTACCAGATATTAGCGAGGACTATGGTGCCTATGACAATATCAGTATCTTGGAAGAACCGGGAGAGTCGAGTTGGTCACCTTTGGGATAAAATACCGTTGTAGATGTCATCCTCGGTCGTGGCATGTGGAACACCAAGGGGAACAATAGGTCTCCAACGCAAGACTTCTCTAACCACTGCCTCGCAATAGGGTAATGCGGGCCTATGCTCGAACCCCGGCAAACAATCAAGGCCAACAACAGTGTCAATTTCATGCTGTGCCTTCCGCACAACTTCTGGATTCAATGCCATTGCCATGATGAAAACGTCTAATGTCGTGGATGTCTGAGGTACCGTAACGGTTCAGTCCGGCACTTCTGATTAGTGAGGACTAGTGCGTACGGTTTCAACGGCAGCTATCATGTAACCAAACAGTCAGGATTAAGACAGCAATTAGAAATAATTCAAGTACCTCCAAACGCTAGGGCGGTAACATTCTTGATCATTTGTTCCTGCTGCTTGGAGTTACCGTGCCGATCATTTTGCTCAAGGAGTTCCCTCAGAACAGAGGGTCTGCCGACACCATCTCGCTGCAACGAATTAGAAATGCCTTCGAACAGAAACTAGTTGCGGCACACCATGTTTTGTCTCACAAAGTCGAACGGAGCATTTTTCATCTCATCAACCAACAACGATGTATCTCGGGAAGTGTATGAGATTAGATAGGAGGCCGTACCAAGGCTCGTGAGAACGTACCTTGGGCGTATCGATGGAAGCCACACCCAGGAAACCAGGAAGGCAAATGGCGGAGGAACGGGAAAGTATTCACTGCAAATCCGCCCGGAAGGGCAACCTCGCAAAACCTTTTAACCCCCTCATCCGCCAGGTAAACGAACCGGTCATGTTTGGGTTTAATATCGTAGCCATATACCATCGCCATGATTACTGCAGAGGCCAGTCTGCTCGAATGTGAGCTCAGCCAACTCGAAGGAATTGCATAGCTATAGATTCATTTACGTTTTTGTGTGTTCGACAAAATCTTCTGGGGTCGAAGCAGATCACGTAATAGACCGTGGATTTTCTTCAGTTGAACGGGATGATGCGCGGGTATCGCTTCTCGACGAAAGTGCTGATGAAATAATCTCCTGGACTGCAAGTGGCCCTTTACTGTATGAGACGCGAATCAGAGTAAACCAAGCTACCTTCGCCATTTTTCTCCATATGGCATTACACTGAAATTGAAGTCCCATCCCATGCTAGAAACATCAGAACACCAACATAGATTAAAAATGCACTTGCTCACAGAAGGGCCATAGGATTTGTCGGTCTGTCGGAATAAATGGACGCCCGTTTTTCAAGTAAGTCGACAGCAGCTTTCAACGAGTTGAGGACGACGATATGGGTTCCGAACACCTGAGCATGCACGACATCGCCTGGATATGATATGTCAACTTTACCGAGGGCCCGGCCTGCACATATTCCGCGCACCGTATTGTCTTCCCCACTCCATATAGGTTACCCAAGGCAACTCGGTGGGTATGTCGTGGAAATTTCCCATGATGGGCTTGGGCTTGGGTCCAGGAGGATATAGGAGTCGCGAAGTCGCTTTCCATCTGTTCAACAGACCAGCAACGGCCAAGAGGATTGAAACCAGAACTGCAGCGGAAAGATAATCATACGAAGCCATTGTGGTTCGGAGGAGATATCAGCGTCAATTTTACAAGTGGCAAGGCTGAGGGTGGGAACGAGAACTGCAGTTCTTCTTTATTCTTTACCGCACGGTGCCCTCATAAACATCTTCCGGACCGACCATGAGTACGCAGCTAACTCCACTTCCCAGCGCAGGCCGGGGCTAAGCGACGTCAGGTGAAGCCTGCGAGGAATTTTGGAAAGCGCTAGTGCTCTGCTCTACACTGCTCTACCGCGGGCGAACGGAGTAAGCGATGCTAAAAGTCCTAAGTGAACTTTTTTGGAAAGTGCTCTAGGGTTTTGGCGCTAGCTGGAATATCAAAAAGAACCGGTTCCAGACCCAGCTGCAGAGAACCTCCAGTCAGTTATCAGAGCGCATGTCACAGGAGATGTTCGGGAAGGGCCCGGTCCAGGGATACCGTGCGAGTGGAAACGAAGGACAGAAAACATGTTGATAACCTGAACTTTGCTCATGCCGTCTCCGAGTCTTCCGGTTCCACATCGGAGTCGGTCCACACCGCCGAGACTATCTTTCAGATGACCGATTCGACCACGCACCGTATCTGCCAGAAGGATTAGCAATTAACAGGAAACCAAGACGGCTCGTAAGTCTTAGCAGCACGTTCACAACCAGATCGGCGCCGCGGCTTCGCAATCTCCATCCGCGGCGGCCTACTGCCCAATAAGATGGTGCTGGCTCTTCCAGAATCTATACACGGGAACTCATCAGCCACCCACTAACCAAAGCGCAAAGAGCCCGAAAAGTTTAACTCACTCGCATCGCTCCAGCAGCGCGCTCAACGTGTTACTCGGACAATATGTGACCACCACCCACCCCACCCTCCGTCCGGTTACGGGCGCGATGCTTGGTGTTGGGGTGGAGGTGTGCGGCGAAGGAGACGAACTTGAAGCCCTGCGTGAAGGCGGTGATGAAGGCAGTGTTGTTGAGTGGAGGACTGCGCCGAACTCGTCGAAGGTGGGGAAGTAGTTGATCGTGTCGTTGCCGTGCGGGAATTGCAAACACTAATAGGGGCTTGTTATGATTCAACTTGAAGGCCTGCCAAACACCGCGGCTCTGTACCTGACCGGCCTGCACCAGGAAAGGCAAAATAGGCCGAAGATTGACAACAGGTCCTCAACCAACTCGCAATGGATGTCACCCAGAGTCTCAGCGACCCGCTAATGCGCTTTCCACCCGAGATTGCCTCGAAAATCTTCGTTCGGTGCCTTCCCGACTATTCCAACTTCAACTCTAGGTTTCGGGTCCCGGCAGCATTGCGCGCCCCTCTCGTCCTCCTGCACGTCTGCAGATACTGGAAGGATGTTGCATTCCCCACCCCTGGGTTTGGACGGACCTCGTCTTCTGTGTCAACGGTTTTGTTCCGTAAGAGCAAGGATCTCGAGGTGTGTATCTAAACGAGGTCGGACTTCTCCAGGATAAGTCAATTTCGTGCCGTAGCGGTGAATACAAGGGTGAATATACGAGCCACGTTGGTATTGGGATTCCCAGGCGTCTGTTTCGCAGATTTATTGTCCCACCGGATGCACCTTGTGTCCCTGACATCGTCACTCGCATTGCATCCCGCCTTCAGAAGTTGCTGTTTGAAAGTTCCACAAGACCACAAAGAAAACTGATCATCATTTCGCGGTGGATGCGCTTCGACACTAATCACGGATAACAGATGGAGAAATACCTGCCGATCTTCTCGGCTGCCTCTAACATTGCCGAGTGTAAACTCTCTCTTCTCATTCGAGCTCGAAGACTCCCATGGTCAAACCCCAAGTAACCACCTCGGTGTGACTCTTCCGCATCTAAAGTCGCTCTCCGTCACGCAAAGGAGTAGTAAACGAGACAACAGCAGTGCCCTTCTCTTGCAATTATTCACGTTTCCCGCTCTACAGGAGCTCTGGATTCCGTGCTCCGCGCCCCAGGGACCCGAATTGTGCGCCTTTTCACATGTTCGTCGCCACCGCTGGTCGACTTGGATCTCTTACCGGTGATTCGCTCTAACCTTGCCCAACATCGAAGCGTGTCTCCGCCTTCTCCCAGCTGCGCGGCCCCAGAAAGTTATTCCAAGACGACTTCATCGCCGTCCTTGCTCGCATCTGTGGCCCAGCCTAAGCTGGTTCTGACCAATAAGCGGATGTTAGAGATGGCGGTCCAAAAATTCTAAGTAAAACATTTGTAAGAGTACAGCGAGTAATATACATTTAACTCAGTATACCACAATCAAAAGTAGGATCCAGCACCTGCATAAGAGCCTTGTGTCTTGTTCATATCCTCAACCGAGTCATCATCATTCACCTCGAGCTCCTCAGCCTTTCGTCTAATATCTTCCAAGGAGCCAGGACCGAAGGCAGGTTGGGGAGGCACATATGTCTTGGCACTAAGCGCCAAACGCCCCGTCGGTATTCGCGATTGCAGATCCGCCTGGGTTGGCACCGGCTGGAAATGTAGCTACCAAACCTAGGTGAGTAGAATGGAATAGAAAAGAACGCGACTAACCGAGTCGTTAACCTTCTTGTAGTGTTTCAGAAACACGTTCACAGTCTCCAGCTCATCCGACACTCTATCCTTCTTCCGCCCTTTCAACTCTTCCAGCTCCTTCTTCGCCCATATGAGGAACCCCACTGCGTCCCCGCCCCGGTCGGCGCCCCCATTCTCGCCCGCGTCGACACCGAGCCATTTCCGAGCTAGCGCGTCGTGGAAGACGGTCTCGTCGTGAAGGTAGCGGCGCAAGTCTGCGGAGACTTCCCCGTCTGCCGAGGTGCCTTTCGGCTTTCCTTTACCGGCGCTACTGGGGGTCTTTGCCAGGGTGCGGCAGAGGAGTATAGCGATGCGCACTCAAGGTGGAGTTTCGAAATGAGCGCAGGGGAGGGGTGGGATTTGGGAAGAGGCGGTCCGGGAGTAACGTTGCTATCGTATACGGATTTTGACAACAACTTTCGGATCGCCAGTGTTTGCGCGTCCGCCAACGACGACCTAAAATCCAATTAGTGGTCGTGTAATAGGATTATGAGCCCAAGGAACAGAAAACCCACTTTGCCAATGCGCTGTTGACCTCTCTGCTCAAGTCAGGAGGCTTGGTGAACGCGGATGACGCGACCGATGAAGTGCTCTCCCAATCCCCAAGCACGGTTTCACTTATATACGAGAAAATCCCACTGGTTCTACAGAGCAAATCGGCGCGACAGTGAGTTGACTGTCTTTCGCCTTGCGATCCGCGTCGGAAATGGCCCGGTCATGTTCATACGTGCCCAGAGAGGAGATCTTTGCCCGCGCAAGATTGGATAGCGCAAAGGCATAGGTTAGAAGTGAATACGCGTAATCTGCGTCAAGGGACGGAAGTGACAGCCGCGGAGAGGTGTGAACAAGTTGGCGGATAGCGTTGTTCTCCAGCTGAAAACTTGGCTGGACATCAGCGTAGACCCGGGGAGTCAACAACAGGCCTACTGGGTTCGGATTTAAGCTGGATCTGGCCGCTCGCTACACAGGCGAGGATACCGCGAAGTCTTGGCAGATATTCTTCAAGGATCTCAGCAGGAAATCAGCCAAGGCTAATGAGCACCCTCACAGCACAAGTACCTTGACCAGTTTGAGATAGTCCTTCCCCATCATGCGTGCGCTTGCTTTCTTTGAGGGCTGCCCGAAGATTGGCGCGAGCCTGTGTTGTGTCCGAGATGTGGTTAGTATACAGCCTCTCGGCCGAATCCGTGCAGAAATCTGAGAACGAAATCGCGCCAGTCGTTGGCAATTCGTATAGGTACAGGCTCATGGTAGTGAGAAATGACTAGCGTGTGCCAAGGGCGTCGGTGCTCCGGGAAGCTGGAGAAAATGGTGTTAGCCCCGCTCTATATCCGCTCTGCACTGCCCGAATATTAGAGGGTAAGTTACTGCTTCCAGTCGGCTTCCAGAGAATTGTGAATCGTGATGAGGTTGTACACAGCCTCGACCGTCGCCGCGGCAAAGCAATTTATTCACAACAACTTCGCTTGGGCCTACTATTGTGGAAGTTGCGACAAGCAAAAGTCCGGACTCATCCCACTCCCAACCACCAGCATATATTAGGAACATGCTGAAACCTACGAGGAAATGCCAGGTCATCTAACCGCGCTATCTGACGGAGGCCCCCTGTAAGATCGACGACGATAAACTTGGGTTCATTTTCGTCAGGTCTGTTAGGATTATTGTATGTTGCGTTTGACACTTTCTGCAGGATCCATAATCCTCCCGGCGATGTGAGTGCCTTCAATATCGGTGATTATCACGCCAGATTGTTTCAGGTGGCATTGAAAATGTCAAGTTGTACCTTTTCTCTGTGAGTACTACACTTTTGTTGTAGAAATAATCTGTGCTACTAGTCTCTGACTTGGTCAAGTTGCGACTTCAGGATATGAGCCTGGAATGATCCAGTTCTTCAACTTGACCCCGTTATCTTTGCTGAACTAAATTCCGACAGGCGACCAAACACCTTCTGGAGAGATCAAGTGGCTGGCTTCCGATCTTATGCTCTTCGTGCAGTCAAACAAATTTCAATCACAGAGTTCAAGAGTTGTACAAAGCTTTGCAGAGCCTCCGTTTATTATCCTTCGCTTAGCACGCTCCGGTGTTAGGGTCAAGCGTGAGCTGGAAGACTCCGTCCGCGCGGATGCCGCCATGGCCATCGCAACCGCCATTGGTAGCCGTCATGTCATCGATGCACTCTTGCTGTCCGATCTGGGCGCCGCCACCGCCGTGTTCACGACGGCCATGCTGCATAAAATATTCCAGCAACTAACTGTAAAATCATGAGGTCAGACCCACTTGCAACGGATACCATTGGGGTCGACACATGTCGAAACGGTTTGGCCAGCCGCAAACTGAATGTGCAAGTATGATTCAGGACTGTCTTTGCTTCACCTTTTGAAATACTTACGGAAAACACCATTGACCATGTTACAGATAGGGCCAATCGCAGCGGAGCAGTCACCAGCTTGGCTAATGGCTGCGTCAGTTACATCAAAGAGATCGCAGAATCGGACCCTACCCTCCACTGAAGCAGCCGACGGCTGCAACCGAAGGTGTGAGAGTAGTCAGCGCCACGACGATAATTGCTTTCTGTGGAAATAGAGAACGAACAGTTAGGCGGTAAAAATTGCAGGAAAATGAAGGTAGACTGACAAAAGAAGGGTTCATTGTATGTGTGAGTGGAGAATGTTCTAAGATGGGATAGGATGAGAGTTACTGTGCTCTCGTGTCCCTACTTATACGATTTTAATCCTGTGCCAGCTGTCATTTTGACAACCGTTGGAGTTAGGCTGGGAGTCTTTTGTGGACGATTATATTCAACTGAATTGTTGCTCCGTCCACAGTTTTATGAAATAGACAGGAAACGATATCCTCAACGTTTCGTAAAGAACTTCCGTGGTTTTTAGGCACTGAAAATAATGGCAAGGTGACAATAGACCGGAAACGATATCCTCAACGTTTCGTAAAGAACTTCCGTTGTTTTTAGACCACTGAATAATAATGGCAAGGTGACGATAGACCGGAAACGATATCCTCAACGTTTCGTAAAGAACTTCCGTTGTTTTTAGGGCAGTGAATAATAATGGCAAGGTGACAAAAAGTATCTTCATCTTGGCTGAGTGCAAGGTGTCAGTTTCATCGGAGGATGTTCTACGGTCCGTGCCTCTGGCGTGAAATATTTCGGCTGGTCGATTTTAGTGCTGGCCAAATATGAATACGATACGCCATTTGGATACGATACGCCAAATGGCGTATCGTATTCAGTGCTCCGGGCCCATATCGTATTTGTATTGTATTGTATTCACAAGGTTGAATATGAATATATTTTGAATATATCTAAATATATTTAGTCGTCGTGGATCTTGATGAAATCCATGTAGTTTACGCCCTGGCCAAGCCCCGACTTCAACGCTTCCTTGGTAACAATATCCACGGACGCCGTCTCCGCTCATGGATGACCGAGCATCCGATAGTGTGTGCTTCACGCTCGAAAAAAGACGCTCAACGGAAATGCTTACACCAGGATTGCAAGAATATCCCGCGCAACACGCGCCATGTATTTAAAGTGCCCTCATTTTGCTTCAATAAAATTGGCACCGGATTCGAAGCAAAAAAGCGAAACTCACTTTCCACCAACCCAGGGGATCATCGAAATCCGGTGTTAACGGAGAGATATTACCGAAATAGAGATTAACTTCGTCCTTCCCATCGCCGACCGTTGTTTTAGTGGTGGCTGCCTGATCCTGCAAGGTCATTGCCATAGCAAATACTGATGCGCTGGGGTGTTATGACTCGAACCGGCAGCAGTAACGTTGGAAGGGGCTGGGTGCTGTATTCAAATATATCTGAATACGCCGCGGGGGCCTGGCCTCGTATCGTATTATATTCATATCGTATTTATTCATATTCACTCGTATTCATATTCAGACGATCGTCCCGGGGTCGTATCGTATTCATGTATATTTGAATATATTCAAAAAATATTTTTCCGTATCGTATTTTGGCCAGCACTAGTCGATTTATTCCACTTGAGTCCAGTCGGCGACTGGTGGCTAAGCTTGTATTAACCGCTCTTGGGAGAGTCGCAGACGTAAAAGGGCTCAGAGGGCATAAAATTCATCAACCAATGGAGTGGAGCAGGCGGAACCCAAACCAAGTAACGGAAAACCACGCCCAATTGCCCAATTGAACTAACTTACCATTTTGGGAAGCTTACGGCGCATGTCCGGCGGTGTACAACCTAGCGGGTAAATGGGCGACGACGGATGTTGCTCTGGCCATCCGATACGGTCCTGGTGCTATAAATCTAGGTTAATTCATTCAAGAACCAAGAAAGAGTGTCCAGCTCCAACTTCCTTCCCATGCATTTCTAGAAATCCACTACTTATTCTTGCTGCGGCAGCGTTTCAGCTTGGTTCAGCTCTTCTGTCCGGTTATAAGCGTATAACTGGTGACCACGGATGTCGCGTTGTCCATCCGAGTACAATTTAATTCAAGATCGAAGAAAGAGAGTTCAAGGAGCCCGAGCTCCTAACAAAGCACTGTTGAACATTTACGCGAATTTTGCGTCGTAGCTGTTGGATCTTAGTCTCTTACACCGATTTCCCACTCGCTGAAGTTGGACCTGCTTGACGACCACTCGAAAAATGGTGAGAACTTCTAGCGACATGGCCAACATCGTCCCTCACTGTCTGGTTTCGGTGGCAGAGTCTTACGGACCTTCCTCCCGAACTCTTGACGATGATATTCGTCCAGCTTTCGTACAAGTCCTTACTGTGCGTGCAGGCTGTCTGCGTGCAGTGGAATGCCATTGCCGCAAAAGATCCCAAGCTCAGCGTGCAGACGTTCAAGAGGCGCAGTAAAGTGTATGTAGAACCAGGTACGCGAAGCTATAAGTAGTACTCAGTTAGAAATAAATAAGTTGTGTACTGTACGTCCTTGTAGGGAGGCGACGGCCCGGGATCGTGACAGGGCCCACTTGACGCCGGCGACGCGACGAAGATCAGGGTGACCATGACCGTCACCATTTTGGACGACGGCTAGTTGGGCAGAGCGCGACTGTAGGCCGGAGGACTGTGGAGAATTCATAGAACAACAGGGCTAATAGAATGCTGAAAACAATGATTTCACTGGTATATTTTGTAGAGGATTTTTTTGGTATTTTATTAATTTTTTCCGATGTCACGCCGGCCCATTGGCGACGGTCCATGGTGACCGTGACCCGCCTGGACGTCGGCGACGCTACGGGGGTCAGTGTGACCGTGACCGTCGCCTCCTACAAGGACGTACAGTAGTCAGCTGACGTCGGAGACAGACAGCGGACCTTAAAAGCTTCAGACACGTAATTTTATGTAGAGGGTGACTGCCTGATAGGAAAAAAAGAACGTTACCTGAGACTATAGAGGTGCGAAAGCCGTGAGTTTCTTTGCTAGTGCCAGACAAATCCCAGTTTTAGTAGCCCTCAGCTGCTGGATGGCTGCGTGCAAAGTCGCTAACAGATGTGAGTGATATTGTGACTACCTAATGGCCGTGCATACGACGATACCCAGACATGCCCTCCTTGGAATTGACATGCTGCAAAAAGAAAAGAAGGGTATCATTCATATCAAAAGTCGTCCATAACACCTCATAAACAATCGCTCAAGTAGCCTTTGCAAGCTGTCCGGTTCGAGTTGCCATTTGCCAGCCTGTCATGTAGACCGAGGGCCGATCTCTCGTACGAAGAGAATCACCGGTCTGACTGCCGGGCTCCCAAGTTGAAAAGTCAGCGAAATCCTCCGCCTATTTCGGTGGGGAAAATGTTATCACTGGGCCTGCTCCAGTGCCGCCGTGACCACCGACATCCCCTGTACCACCGGGGCCACCAGTGCTCCTACAAGCGATCAGCGCCCGGCCGGGAGGGGCGCACTAATCTCACCGGAAATGTTGACAGTGTCCATTGACCCGTTGAAGTTAATCTCAACCGTTGTGCCTTGGCCTTCGCCGCCCTTGACATTAATACCGCCGGTTCGACACGGCCCTCCTGTTTGCTTACAATTGCCTGCCATATGAATCGCATGAGATGAGTGAAGCAAGGTCAAACCTTACCTCGGCCCTGTGGAGAGACCCGAAGATCTGATGGACAAGACCGTCATAGCGCGCCCAAGTCTTAACGTGGTTCGCCTTACCTGCATCCTACAAGGATATCCAGGAGCGGGTAAATGATGCTGCCCAAGATTCCGACGGCTGGATTTTTTTCAAGCGTCCGCAGTGCCGAGTCAAGACATCACGGGCAGTGGAGGGGGTAGCTGCACGAGGCCAATCCTCAGTTTCAGTGCATGATAGTTGTTCCGTACTTATCTGTACATTTTAAAGAATAATTCTCGGTATACGGGGCGCCGGCAGTCTTCACTCCGAGGGATATCAGCGGGAGGCCGTGCAAAAAGGGCGAGCACATACCATTTGCGGGCGGCGCGAAGCAGCGGCAGGCCGTGGCGAAAGAGGGCGAGCACGTACATCTGCGGGCGGCGCGTCGAAAGTCGAAGGTCAGCGGCAGGCCGTGGCGAAAGAGGGCGAGCACATACGTCCTGCGGGCGCGCGAAGTCGAAGGTCAGCGGCAGGCCGTGGCGAAAGAGGGCGAGCACATACAGCTGCGGGCGGCGCGAAGTCGAAGGTCAGCGGCAGGCCGTGGCGAAAGAGGGCGAGCACATACGGCTGCGGGCGGCGCAAAGTCGAAGGTCAGCGGCAGGCCGTGGCGAAAGAGGGCGAGCACATACACTGCGGGCGGCGCAAAGTCGAAGGTCAGCGGCAGGCGTGGCGAAAGAGGGCGAGCACATACACTGCGGGCGGCGCGAAGTCGAAGGTCAGCGGCAGGCCGTGGCGAAAGAGGGCGAGCACATACACTGCGGGCGGCCGAAGTCGAAGGTCAGCGGCAGGCCGTGGCGAAAGAGGGCGAGCACATACACTGCGGGCGGCGCGAAGTCGAAGGTCAGCGGCAGGCCGTGGCGAAAGAGGGCGAGCACATACAATCTGTGGGCGGCGCGAAGTCGAAGGTCAGCGGCAGGCCGTGGCGAAAGAGGGCGAGCACATACATCTGCGGGCGGCGCGAAGTCGAAGGTCAGCGGCAGGCCGTGGCGAAAGAGGGCGAGCACATACAATCTGTGGGCGGCGCGAAGTCGAAGGTCACGGCAGGCCGTGGCGAAAGAGGGCGAGCACATACAGCTGCGGGCGGCGCGAAGTCGAAGGTCAGCGGCAGGCCGTGGCGAAAGAGGGCGAGCACATACAGCTGCGGGCGGCGCGAAGTCGAAGGTCAGCGGCAGGCCGTGGTGAAAGAGGGCGAGCACATAACTGCGGGCGGCGCGAAGTCGAAGGTCAGCGGCAGGCCGTGGCGAAGGCGGTCACTGACCATCACCGTGTACAAGACCAAGAACTCGCAGCCCTGCACGTGAGAGGAGGGAGGAGGAGGAGGATTGAAACTTGATTGAAACAGCAGGCAGCACGCTAGGTTCGGAGAGAGAGCGTCGTTGACCCCAGACCCAGCAGATTCCGGAAACACGTGAAGCTTACGCGTCGACATCAGTTCCCAAACGGGCCACCAGACGAAGCGAGGCCATTGTCCTGTCTTTGACCGTGCCACTCTCTGTCCGACCCACCGTGCATGCCCCCTCGTCGCGCCCTCCATCTCGCCGTGCCACCTTGGATACACCCCGCGCATGTCCTCCGCATCCCCCCCCCACTTTGCCGCCTGCCCCCCTGTTGCACGGCGCGGAGGATGTCCCAACTGTGCATAAGGGCATGCACAACTCCTGCTTCGCCCACGCCCCCAGGCTCATCGCTGTGCTCCCCAGCGTCGTCGTGCACGGCTCCGGCTTCGTCCTCGTCGCCGCTCATGTCCCCCGCGCCCATCCAGTCTGGGGTCTATCCAATCATCCGTTATTCCAGCTCAAACGTGAAAATCATGACAGAATATGGAATCATGACTAGGGTGTCGGTTTTGTCTATAACCACTTGACCAGAGTGGTTCTAGCTCTAACGGTCGAATGATTATGGCTAGAACCGACAGAGCGCGGGGGCCATCTTGGACCAAGAGCGACTCAAGGGAATGTTTCGCGGCGGTTGACACATAGTGAGGAGTAGGTCCTATCGGTTGGTGACTCCCAGTTGGGCCAGAAAAGGTGCACTACATAGTACGTAGACGAAAACCTCGGTTAGCGGAGTATGACTTAGGTGCATATGTGCTAAATTGACTGTACTTCTCGGTAATGCACTATAGCTTGGCCTTGGCTTGTTCTTTCACCTGCTCCTTCAGAACCCGCCTCATAATCTTCCCAGATGGATTCTTGGGAACCAGAGGAACAAATACGACCCCTCCTGCCAAGTGCTTGTACTTGACTTTATTGTCGGCAACCAGCTGAAACAAGCTCGTGAAGGTCTCCAGATAGAGAGAGGAGCGCGTGTACCTTGGCAATGGATGCTTTGATAGGCTCTGGATTGTTCTTGGCCTTCTTCGCAGCAGCCTCCGTCAACACTACGTACGCTCTCGGAACCTCGCCACCTTGTCTTGTTGAGCTCCTCGACCAATTTTGGTAGTAACAACACTCACTGAAGTCGTCAGGGACTCCGATTACACAGGCATCGGAGACGTCGGGATGATTTCTGCGGTCGGTCAATGGCATGTTTGCGGGAAATAACAGTAGAAACAAACAAAACGAGGCCTTCCAGCTCGACCGGTGAAACTTGGAATCCCCGAACTTTAATGAGTTCCTAGTCACCAAAACGCTCAACATCTTCGACAAGGCAAGTGGTCGCCAGAAATACCTTGAGTCGACCTGTGATGAAAAGTTCGCCATTCTCGGTGATTTTGACTTCGTCTCCAGTCCGGAACCACCTGCCATGTATCAATAATCCCCAATAGTGATAGACCGAGAGACTCACCGGTCAGCAATAAAAGCCTCATCTGACCTGAAAATAAGGCACGCTCAGTGACATTTCGTCGAAGTAGAGCTCAAGGCTCACGCCTCCCGGTTCTTGTAATACCCAAGCGCCAACGAAGGGGATTTAATCACAAACTCGCCAGGCTCATTGTATCCCGCCAAGGTGCCGTCACTTTTACCACCCGCGCTTGCACACCGGGAAGAAGCGTCCCGGCACCTGGGAAGTAACTTGAGCTGGGTATGAAAGCGACAAACGAACTACTCACTGCCTGAGGTAAATGGCCGAGAAAATGGAGTCATAGTCAGGATGGCGGGAGTCTCGGTTGTACCTGCACAATCTTCAGGATATGAGGGATTCAATGACTTGAGTTCTGACCGTAGCATTGGCCGATAGTGGCCTGAGGGCACAGTTTGGCTCAG
>JARKIC010002938.1:0-41265 GCA_029378375.1 Mycena olivaceomarginata
TGGTGCACCACAGAGTGGCGGGTTAATATAAAAAGCCCTCTAATGAGAGGCCCTTGCTTTATATATAAATCCCTCTAGTTAGACATTGCACAGCTTATACAATTCACGGGGCACTCACGTGTGGGTACGGCTACCGCTTCAGACAGCAGACAGTGAGCAGCGCATCGAGCTCGACGAGCTCGACGGCGATCAGAGCAAGAGCAGACCGTTGACCCATTTTGGTATCTGACTAAGCCTGGCCCAATCCGGAAAGCAGCGACGGCCGACGTCGTTCCCCACGACGGCAACACCTATAACCTCAGAAAAATGCTTAAAAATCGTTAGAAAAATCGTATACATCAGTAGAAAGTGATATAGAGTAATACAAGCAATAAAGAAAGCTACAAAACACATCATCTCAGGCCAGAGACTCTTCGACAAATGAAGCCGCTACTCTCGCATTCCTGGGGACCTCCCCAATCGGTTCGTCCTCATCGTCCTCCTCCTCATTGTCGTCCTCCTCCTCCTCCTCCTCCTCCTGCCCTTCATTCCCGGCAGTGCCCGCCTGATCCTGGGGCACCTGTCCCAGACCCGCCCGCCCGAGTGCTATGTAGCTCGGAACGCTCCTCCAGTTCTCCTGGAATCGGGCGCGCAGGGCCAGGGTCGTCTGCGCTTGCCGCCGCGCATACGCAATCAGCCCCTCCTCCAGTACCTCATCCAACCCCGTCGATAGCCTCTCCTCCATCCGCGCCTCCCACTGGTCTGCCTTCCAGCGAAGGAACTCCAAGACGCGACGCATCTCCTCCTCCACAAGGTCCACCTCCTCCGTCCATCGGTACGCCCGTGCGCGCGTTTTCGCCCACTCGATTTGCAAGGCCTCCCCCAGTCCCTCCTCCTCCTCCTCCGCCGAGAGCTGCGACCGCCAAATCCACGATGCAGGCCTCTCCTCGTCCTTCTTCTGCTGCATCTCCGCCGCCCACGGTGTTGGATTCCCCCTCTTCCTCTTCTTCTTCCTCTGCTTGTGCTGCGGATCGCTGAAAGTCGCGCGCGGGCGTTGGCGGATGTCGTCCTGCGCAAGAACGCGGAGCTGGTTCTTCCACTCCGTCTCCTGCAGCACTGGGCCCAGGTTCACGAGAGCAGCCCGCGCGACCCGGTAGTCGGCGGCCCGCTCGCCGCAGACGTTCGTCGATGCTCTCGATGGAGGTCTTCGCCCGGGTGTTGGGCCCCGTCCCGCGCTCGAACCGATCCTTGTACTTGTATTTGCCAGTGCGGACGAGCAGGAGCCGCCGAATCTCCTCCAACGCCGCGTGTGCGTGCCCGACGCGAAGCTCAAACTCAAACCTGGCGTGGCTCGACTTCACGGCCACCGTCGACCTCATGGAGGCGAGTTTCGACGGAAGCCAGAGCTGCGTCGCATGGACGGGCACTGCTGGAGTGGGGTGAAGTCCAGCCTTCGCCGAGCGCGCCTGATCATCCTCCGCACACAGCTTCGCCACCACCGGTGCGAAGGACTCGCGGATTTTCAGCCACTCATTAACCTTCCTCCCCAGCTTGTTCGAGCGCTCCTGGAGCGCTGTCTTCTGCCGATCCGTCGCGTGCAGCTTGACAGCACCGGAGTCGAAAGCGAGGTCGCGTTGTAGCTTCTCCAGCTGTATGCCCATGTCCACCATTTCGTGCGCGTGTAGGTCACCCCTCACGTCATCCTCAGCGTCTCCTGCCACCGCTGTCGCCGCCTTCGCCGCCAAGCGCCCGCGGATCGCATAGACCCCCTCGTGCTTCTCTGTGACCTTGAATGGGTTGGGGTTCGCCGAGTCCTCCTCCCACAGCTCCATTGCCCGCGTCCATGTCTTGACCACATCCGCCGGTAAGGCCAGCTCCGTCTCTAGCAACTCGAGCCGATGCGTCGCCATATTGTCCACCGCTTTCTTCGACCTCTCCAGCAGAAACTTTCCCAGCCCCACGATTTTCTTGTGATTCCAGTCGTTGAAGTGATCATCGAGGGCGTCGCGTCGAGCCCCTGGACCCATCTCCTTGGTGCTGCTCGCCAGCGGGTTCACGTTCGCCCAACCCCTCTCGGGGGCCTCGCCATCGGTCTGGGCGACGAAGGGAGTGAGGTTGAAGGAGAAGAGGATATTGCATGCCTCGATGTGCGCAGGTAGGTGGAATTTGGGGATGAGCCAGCAATAATATCGCTTCGTTCCCCGCAGGCGGAGCTGCGGAGCGTACTGGGCGAGGCGCTGCCAGACGTTCTTGTGCCACTGGCAAACGATGTCGTACGAGATGTAGAGCTGGACAATGTCGTCGTGGTGTTCGAGGCTTCTCCATAGCATGAAGTCCATATTGATGTATCTGGTCGTAATGTTAGTATTGAAGAAGCTCACGGACAAGGTGCTGCGTTTCACCTTTCTCCCTTCTGCAAATCCCCCACCCCGTTCGGGCGCTTCATGTTGTGCCGGGCGCAGTCGACTGTTCCTACTCCAGAGGACGCCGTCCCCCGTGCCTCTCGGTCGGGCTCGTCCACCGCGTCGTGCGCGACGCAGGTGCTTTTCTGCCAAGCTTATCAGTATCATTCGCAATCAATGTCGCGCGCCGTACCTCCTGCTCAAGATTCCAATGTTTCTCCAGATGCTGCATATACTCCTCTACGCGGGCGAAGAATGCTACGCCATCCCCCAGCGAAGGATCCTCCTCTTCGCTCGAGACATCTCTCCTCTTCATCCGGAAATTGGCGTCGATTGCCAGAAACAGCGCGTAGAGGAAGCGCCTCTCACGTGGCACGTTCCTCCATGAGCCGTCCACAGGCAAGTTCTTCCCTGGCTGGGGACACGCCGGACACAACAGCGCGCACTCGCCCGGTTTCGTCCCCGCAATCCCGTCCGCAGCATGCCCTCGCCCAGCGCGCTTGAACATCTGCAGATTGTGCCATTGCCGAGTCATGCGACGGAATTCTGCATATCGCGACTGTGAAGCCTGTTAGCGTTAACGTTTGGATATCGAAAAGAGACCCACCCGAGGCTGGAAAACACCGTTGTTGTTGGTCTGGCGCGCTAGCTTGTTGTAGTAGTGGTAGGCCGATGCCTTTGCCTCGAAACAAAGCAGATGGTAGTCGCGTAGGACGCGGAAAGTCGCCGCAGTCGCGGGGTTGGTGATGGTCGCTGGATACAGTCGCGCACGTAGCAACTGTATGTCATGTGCCTCTGCCAGGCTGCAGCTGCAGAAGTCGACGGTGACCTCATGCACACCGTTGACGTCGACGATACAGAAGCCCTCGCGCGCAGGTGATGCCGCACCAGCACTCTCGCTCGGACTAGCCGGCGGAGAACTGGAACCCGCCGCTTGCGCCGCTGATGCCTCCCTTGCCAGCCTCGCGACCGTCCCCGTGCAGGTCCCGTTGCGTCCATGCCCCAGCTGGATCCGTAAGCCCAACGACTTGAGCGTCACAACTTGGAAGAAACAGCTGTCAGTCCAAGCCTAGCAGCCCGCCATTCAGTACGAGTTCGAATAAATGAACGACACACGTACCTCCACTCGATGGAGCGGGTTGTCCCTGTGCAAAGAAACGAGGCAGCCTTTGCAGAACAGCGCGTCGCTGAAGCAGTCTTTGCATCGATAAACCAAGTCACGGCCAGCCGTGCATGGACAGTTCGAGCATGTAGTCTGATTGCGAAACTCGCCCCGGCTCTCCAGACGTATCAGCTCGTCCAGAAAGCGGTCGCGCCGGCCCTTTTTCCACTGGGCCATAGGATTGTCCTTGGGCGGCATAGGTTAGCAGGATTCTACGCAGCCCCAGCACGGAAACGTACCGACTCGCGTTCCTTCCGGCGTACGTGCTCCAACGGATGTCCTTCATCGAATGCAAAAAAAATCCTCCCCTCCGAAAGAAAAGGGCATCGCGTCCCCCGCAGCCCAAGCAGATCCCGAAGCAGGCGGCTCATCGGGCTCCAGCATATCCCGCTCCGGGGCCCGTCTTTTGCCCGGAGACCCGGGTACCAACAGCTGGCTAACGACAATCTGCGTTCGGCCATCGCGGTCCTCTTGCAGGCTGCGGTGGTGTAGGATTTCCTCCCTCGGTATGGGAGTGGAGGTACTGGGCCCGGCCTCGCCCTCGCTCTCGCTGTCGGAGGCAACGGTGGTGTGCATCGTCCCCAGCTTGCGTTTCTGGCCAGCAGGCGGCATCGTTGAGAATGCGACGCGAGGATACGGTGTCGTGACTCAAAATTGATGAAAATTGCGTCTGAAGACTATTCATCAGAAACATCAAGATTGCAGAGTTGACGGATGGAGATGAGCCTACCTTCTTCGTTGTTACGCGCCCGGCATGTTGTCCTGCAACATGTCGGTGCGGTGGACATCAAGGCGGACGCCAGCGCCATGACACAGCGATCATCTCATCACAGTCACGTGTCATGATCGCCAGTTATGTCTACCTACCGCATTTTATGCATCGTAATCTCATTCTAACTACCTGTAGGTTTGTTTTGCAGTTTCTTGAAAGGCGAGTGAGGAGGGAGACACAGGAGGGGATAGGAAACTCTGGCGACCATCAAGCGACGATCAATCGGGAGCTCAAGCCCAGCATGGAGATCCTCACCGGGCTTACCTACCGCATCTCCAATTTATGATAGCTAGGTAGGTAGTATTACATGGAATTTTAACGAAAGGGCTTGAGGCGCGTGGTGCGCATCCTCACTATATATGTTGACTGTCAAAGATATGAGGAAGGTGTGGGTTCGAATCCCACCATGCCCTTCTTTTTCTCACTTACTCTAATATTTCCTGGGACTCGACGTTCCAAGCCCGTATTCCGAAGCTCAGGGAAACAGATGCAGGGGGGAGCGGAATTATTTTCCATTGGTAATTTGTATGACATCAAGACGCATATTGTGTAATTGAAAAAACGAAACAGCGCTGGTTGAGCAGCGCGCTCTTCCTCCTGACTAAGCAGTCCTACACCTGAAGAGTTGAGTAAGCATGGGTTGTATGTAGAAAAATCACAGGGAAACAGCCACCTTTTTTTTCTTGCGAGGCGCCTGGTTCTCGGAATCCGCCTTAGCTCGCTTCTTCCCCTTCGCCGCCTTTGCCATCTCTTCCTCCTTCTGCCTCGTCGACTCCTCTTGCATCCTCGTGCTTGGTCGTCTTACCCGAGATTCCCGCGGGGCTAAAACCTCTGGCTCGACAGGTATCCGTCTCGCTCCCAACGCAGCCGGCTCGGCAGGTATGGGTCTCCCACCCGAGGCAGCTGGTTCTCGAAGCAACGGCTCGTGAGCCGGGGGCGGGGGGCGGCATGTAGAACACGCCGTGGTCCCGATCGTGCGCCGCCCTTGCCGCTGCCGCGTCGCGTTCCCGCTCCCACGCCCGGATTTCTCGCATGCGCTCGGGAGATATCGTCTCAGCCTGAGGCGTCGCGACCGAACGTGCGACCCCCGCGCTCTCTGGAATGTCCTCCCCATCATCATTCCCTACTCTGCCGTGACCACCCCCTCGATTTCCCCCACGCCCACCGCCGCGGCCGCGTTTCCCACCGCGCTTCCCGCCGCGTTTCCCACCCCGTGCTGGCCCCGTACCGGCTTCCCGTCGGGCTACTGGTGCTACTGGGGCATTCGACATCGGCCTGGACTCCGGGAAATCATCAGGTGTCAAGGCTGAAGGCACCGTGGACGCCCGCAGCGGTGAGGGTGCAAATGGCCGGGTCGAAGTGAGGGCGGATGCCGGTGGAGACGGCGAGGGCGATGCCTGCGCCGAAGCCTGCGCAGTGAGAGCAGATGCCGGTGGAGACGCCGAGGGCATCGTGGTCTGCCGCAACAGCGAGGGCGCAGATGGCTGGGATGCCGGTGGAGACGGCGATGGCTCAGAAGCCTGCGCAGGTGTCGGCGGTAAGGAAACCGTTGATGCCGGCCCAGACGCTGTAGGTGAAGGCAACTCCGCCGCACGTGGGGGCTGAGTAGGCGCAGACGTCGTAGGTGAAGGCGACTCCGCCGCACGCGGGGGCTGAGTAGGCGCAGACGTCGTAGGTGAAGGCGACTCTGCCGCACGCGGGGGCTGAGTAGGCATAGTGCGCGTTGGGGCGCCGGCAGGACCGCGCCACGCGGGTCTTGGTGAAGGTCGCTGTGGCGTTATCAAGCCAGCTGGGGCTGGAGAAAAAAGCTTGCTCGCTGTCGAAATGGAAGTTGACTAGAGTCGATGTCAAGCTGTGGTGCGATGGAGAGTCGGCTGAAAGCGGTCGGAGTTCGAACTCGGCCTCAGGGCGGGGGAGTGTGCTCTCAGGCAGCCGCGAAACAGTGGCGTTCAGAAGGTCGGAGAGCTGCTCGTCGTGAAGGGGAGAACGCTGGGCTTGAAGAAGGAAATCCATAGCGACATCGTCAGGCGTCGAGAAGTCGAGTAGCAGAGGATCAATAGCGTCATCTCCAGCCGAGCGACCAGGATTTGAGTGAGGAGCGTTCGGGAGGGAAGGGGGATCATCCTCACCCAGGTCATCCCGATGGGGTTCATCCACAGCCGGCTCGGGTGCTGGACGAATAGTGTACAGCGCTCCATCCAAGGATATCGGATGCTCGCCTGCGACAGAAGGCTGAATTGTCTCCTCCTGCAGGTTCTCCGCACCACTCGAGCCCTCCCCCGGGTCTGGTGCAGCTCCAAGAGCACGCGCACGACGAGTTTTGTGATCTGCGATGTGGAAAGTCTCAGTCGACGCAAAATCCAAAGGAGACGAATACATACCGAAAACTTTCTTCCCAAACTGCTGGAGCGGCACAATAAATCCCTCGTTCCACGAGCTCACAGACTCAGCCATGCTTTGGCCAGACGAAGTGGTCCCATGGCAATAACTAGACGAAGTGGAAGTGAATAAGCGTGGCCCAATTGGGAAATCCGGTGTATAGCCACTAACTAACCTCTGCGTCGCGATCTGGCCGTTCGCCCTCGGCATAGGCCCAGTCAACATTGTCGTCCCAACCCACCCCGTCAGGTGAGTTACCAGACCATGGAACGTCTTCATCAACGGGTCAAGATTGTCCAAGCCTCTGTAGTCGAAATCGCATCAGCAATAATCTCGTCGCTCGAGCCGAAGACTCACTGCTGGAACTGCTCTGGCGTCTCGGATTTTGTGGGCACCGGCTTCTCCACCGTCTGAAGCGCGTACAGCTTGCGCACCTCCTCCATCTCCCCATCAGAGGCCTCCTCGAAAAGTTCCTTCTCGACGCGACGTCTAACGATCATCTGCTTTCTTGCGCCGTCGGCAACTCGGTCAGCCGCCTCTTTCTTTGTCTCGCCGGGTACGGGAGGAGACATGAGCGACGCAAAATCTGTCTCAGCGAGACCGGCCTTGATGAGCGATCTGTTCCGCTTTTGCCAAATCTCCCGCAGCTGTTTCTTCCTCTTGCCGCCTGTGCCCCCAAGAAGCGCTGACGCGAGCTGCTCCATAGCGTTGGAGGCGGTGGAGCTAGATTCCGGGGCGTTTGCCAGGCGCTTTTGCTTCTGAGCTCGATTGTTAAACCAGTTGTGAATCATCTAACAAATTATTCATCAGAATCTCGTCGTGCGCGTCGCGTCAAAAAAAAAAAAAAAACCGACCCCCTTGGTTTTGGCCTCAGCCTCACCCAGCAGCTTCTGTTCGGCATCCGTCAGCCCGGAGTCTTCAATGGACCTGTCCACGACGTGCAGCCCCAGATTGGGCTCCTCTGGCCACAAGGCAAAATAGCCTCGCTCAACGGTCGGCCAGAACGTGGCAAGATTGGGCTGCTTGGCAAGGAAATCCGGTAGATGAGACTCCAGATACGAGGTTTGCTCTGGTGAGCGTTTCGTCTTGGGTCCCCTCGTCTTCGCCATCGAGTGCCAGAATCGAGAATGGTATCTGCCGGGGCAGCTTGGTCGGTGAGGCCCCGACGGGACAGAAATCCGCGAGAGGACTGACGGTGGGGGAACACAGCAGTTTACGCAGCAGTTATGCGGCAAGGAGAGGCGCAAGTCTCCAAGGTTTGTCTCGTGAATATTATATTCTTAATATCTAATCCACAATCTCACATCAATTATTTCGGTTTCATTCGGAAGAAGATCAATCGCCCAGAGCTTCGTTGCGCTGGGAAAACCATCAATCGCTCGGATCTCAAGATGGGCTCCATTCGGTCGTACGATCGCATGGTGCATCGTGACTCTCCTTGAACTTCACCATGCACATCCACACCGACATCCACAGCTACGCAGGCCCCGCCTCAACGAGCCCCATGACATCGACCACTACCGCCGCCACTGCGTCAGATCTACCCTCTGCAGGCGGTGAGGTCGAAGGCCTCCTCTCGCTTGTCGATCGTCTCAGTTCGACGGCGATGGAGGCCATGCGCCTTGCTGAGGAGGTACGAGGTGGGTGTACCGGAACTGCTGAGCATCGCCCGTCAAACTAAAGATGTTTATAGCAACCATCCCGGGCGTTATTGCCAACGAAGTTGCCCGCGCGTCCGCTGCCGCCTCTCCGGCTTACGGCGCTGGTCCGTTGTGGCTTGGTGGTGTCTCCCGGACGCCAGCCGAGCTCGAGGCTGCGCATCCCGAGGGAACTGGGGAGATCTGGTATGTGGTCGTGTGTGGGCGCGAGCCCGGCATGTATCATTCGCCGTCAGTCATCTCTCGGTACCTATTCTATGCACTGATTTTCGACTTTCTCTTGCAGGGATGAAGCAAATCGCCTTTGCGATGGTGTGCCGGGCAACCAGAAGCAGCGGAAGAAGTCGCGGCGTGAGGCGCTTGCCTGGTATCGGGAGGAGTACGAGCGGGGCAATGTGCAGAAATGGACCGAGGTGACTGAGGCGTAATACTTTACTTAACAAAATACATTCCATTTCGAATTCATCTGCGGTAGCTTGAAAGTTCAGCGAGTGAAAAAAATTGTTCATTGAGCAAGCGGGCTATAGCAATAAGTTTAAATCTAATGGATTCGCTGTTGAGCTCGGGCTATCTTTTTTTGAGCTCGGGCTGTCTTTTCAACCTCCCTGTCCGCATCAGCTTGTGCCTTCTCCCCACGCCGTCTCGCGACGAACACATCCGTGTATGCCATTAAACTCAGCATTCGCGTTGAAGGGACCATTGTGCTCGGGGTTGACAACGGAGTGAAGCGCGCGTTGAGTGGGGGGCGGTTTGAGGTGCTGTTTAATTGGGTGGATAAATGAGAGAAGTATTCGTGGACCAGCAGAGCGTGCGCACCAAACGAGGCCATGTGCTTGAACAGGCGTTATCGGTCTTATGATATCGGGCGCTGGATGGCCCGCGATTTCCGAGATGTTTCTAGGCCGTGGAATTAACTCCATTGAGCCTGATGGATCGCAACGCACTCACCGAAGGCCGCTTGCTGACTCGACATCTGACGAGAAATCGACATCCTCAACTGGTACGGTGTCCCTAGGGCAGAAAGGGTTAGAACAGCGCGAGGGTGAGTATCAGAGACACTTACTGCCAGTGCTGGAATGGGTCTGGTGCATCGCCGTTGCTATTGAAGGCACGATCAGTTCACCATGATCTGCAGTCGGAAGAGATCTATAGCTACCGGTGTGGGCCAGGACTTCGCGAAGACCGATGCCGCCACATGCCCGCCAATGTTTCAGTTGCCTCGCGCTCCGCATCACGCATACTGCGCTCCACGAGACGGTCTAAGTCGGAGTCGCTGGGTAGTGAGCTGCAGCTGCCTGCTGCAGATTTTGCCGTGCGAGAGGTCGCCTTTGTCGTGCGGGGTTGGGCAGACTTTTTTTCAGGGCGAGGTTTGTCCGATATACGCCTGCTGGCTTTCTTCAAGGCTCTGTAGAATGTGTATAGGGTTATTTAGTCGTGCTAAATGTACCCGGCAGCTGACCGTTTCTCAGCCATCTGGACTCTGCGTTTCTCGCGTATTGTTGCGATACTTTCCCAATGTCAGCTCTGATGATGTCGCTGAAAGAAAAGGAACTCACTTTTGTCGATAATACAAGGCATCCGAAACCCTTTTTCTCTGGGCCTTTTCGGTTTCCGTGAGGGACGATGAAGCGCGACGAGTTTTTGTTGGGGCCATGATGGTCTAAAACGAAGAAAGCGATATTGTTGATGGGTGGCTATGCGTCGTGTATGACCGAGGGCTGGTAGTACTGGCTGGTGTCAAACGTTGTGGCTGGTGTGGTTATATAAGTTGCGGACAGGTTGTGAGACCTATATTGAGGGTTTAAAAAAGGGCTGGGAGAAAACGGGTGCACCAAACTCACAATACTCCAAGTTCCCGTCGGGCCAATCGACTCCTTTGCCAAATGGTCGCGCGGGTCTCAAAGGTCAAAAAGGTTGAGACTATTAGGCTTAAAAAGTCGAGTACGCATCTTGTGAGTACTACCGCCTCGAGTTTGTCTGGAGAAGAACTGCGAGACAAAAGGTAGATGGGAACTCACCACGAAGTTGAGTTCCAGGTGAATGAGCTGCTTGCCCAGACGACGAGCAGTGGAAATGTCGCGCCAGCGTGGAACGTCGCGGGTTTCTTGGTAGGGGACGTTGCGGAAGGGCACTAGGAGCATCTTGGATATATTAGATATGGGCTGCACAAGGTAAGGTGCGTTGCAACTCATCGATTACTCAGTTCCCGTGAATCCCTCGGCTAAAGTCACCGCGCTAAAAGGTAGCGCCAGCGTGGAACGTCGCGGTTTTTTTTGGTCGGGGACGTTGCGGAAAGGCACTAGGAGCATCCTGAATGTATTAGATATGGGCTGCACAAGGTTAGGTGTGTTGCAACTCACCGATTATTCAGTTCCCGTGAATCCCTCGGCTAAAGTCACCGCGCTAAAAGGTAGCGCCAGCGTGGAACGTCGCGGTTTTTTTGGTCGGGGACGTTGCGGAAGGGCACTAGGAGCATCTTTAATGTATTATATATGGGCTGCACAAAATAGGTACGTTGCAACTCACCGAATACTCAGTTCCCGTGAATCCCTGTCGGCTAAAGTCACCGCACCAAAAGGTGAACGTGGCAGCGCCCGAAGAAGGTGGAAATTCTTGAGGGGATACTGTGCGGAGATGCGCACTGGACAGCTCGAGGTGAGTGTATGTGTAGAAAAGGGAATACTTGGGGTAGCTGAGGAAAGAGCACGTCAAGCGGCTCGTGGGACCCGGCCCGGCACCGGCACTGCCACCTTTCTCTGGTCATCGTACGCCTCCTTGCTCTGTCATTTATTTACCGTGTCCCGAAGCGATTAGCTTCGAGTTCCTCGCCTGTAGTATACTTTCTCAAGCGCATTTTGATTACAGAAACTACGAACATCATATTTGTATTTCAGTGTCGCGCAAGGTGCAAGCGGGCGAGTGAATGATACATTCTCAAATCAACAGGGGAGATTTCATTGTAAGACCGGTGAGAGAGCAGTTAGGCAAAGCAAAAGTAACGAGCGGAGAGACTCTACACAAAATCAGTAAACTGAGATGCCGCGTAGGTGTAAACTTACGCATTCAGGCTTCTGGGATACCAAACCAGTAGGCGTAATCGTGGTCAGGGGTAACGACCATGACGCTATTCGGGTGATATTTGCGAGTATCGGCCCAGAGCTCCGCTGCTGCATCGCTAAAGGTGGCATGATCAGTTTGACAGCATCACCGGACGTCGGACTTACAATGTCAAAAAGATCTGCCGAGTGTTGTGCACGGCGTAAAAGATCGAGTCGGTGCTCTGGAGGTCCACGCCCCCTTCGAAGTGAAGGCACTGCGGCAGCAGCGCGACAAGCTCCGGGATAGTGTTGGCAGAGAAAATTTTGGCACGGGGGTCGGTGGAATCGAATTCGAGGTGGTGCAACTTCCTGAGATACAGGAGAGCTGACCTAGGTAGGCGGGCAACGTCAGTTTTTGAATGGGTATATGTCTGAGATCTTGCCGGCTCTGCGACATATGGCCGCGTTGATCCAGATACCACTTGATTTTCTTAGGTCGAGACGGCTTCTTGGGAGTGAGTGGGGGAGTCAGCGGATTCTTGGGAGAGGGTGGAGAGGGTGGGGGGTCAGAGAATTTCTTGGTGCGGGTGGGTGCCATGAGTGAGTTGTACTGGAAGCTGCGGAGTTGGCTGCGGAGACACAAGTCCAAAGGCTGATGGGATCGGATCAATCAATGATCTATCAGACTCCGTCTCGGAATGTGCCTTCGCTCGCTCAGCTATTGAAACTAAAACTGGGTTTTGCTCTCTGGGTCGGTCTCTTCCAATTTAAAAAACAGTTCACGGAAGTAAATCATTGTACCGTGAAACGGTAAGTACATACAGTGATATAAGAGGTGACTAGAGGGCAACCAACCCGAGGAGCTCCGCAAGAACTGGAGCCATGGCGACGCGCCGCTAGAGCTCTTTCGTCTCCTCCCGAATGCGGCGGGATTCTAATTGGGCTACTTCTGCCTAGATATAAAACGAACAGGGTAAGTTAGAATTAGCGGGTAGAGTAGGATGGCGCGCGAACCTGGTTTGGGACAAGGGAAGATACTTGGTCGGTATCAAACGAATCGACGCTGGGCGGCGGCTGCCAGCCGCTCGCGCGTCAGTCGACCTGAAAATGTGTGAGTGTGGGACGATTGAAAGGGAGACAACGTACGTGCGCGCTGCTTTCGTAAAGCTCGGATTGGCTCCAAAATCCCCACTGTCGAAGAGATTTTTGCAGCTTCGGCTTCAGCGGCAAGCCGCTCGTACGTCAGTCGACCTGAAATTGATAAGCTGGATACAATTGGAGGGGGAATAGTGTACGTGCGCGCTGCTCTCGAAGAGCACGAAGTGGCTTCAACATCCCCACCGTCGGACAGATCTCTGCAGCTCGACGATCCATTGCGATGGTGCGTTCCGCTGGGTTCCTCATATGCGAGCGAAGGCGTTGCTTGGCGGATGACGGCATTATTTCGGTTTTAGGCGCAGCGTATGGCCGGGGTTAAGATAAGTATGTTGTTGTACGTTGCATGTGGGTGCATCTGACAGAGTACGTCCTGGGTGAGAAAACTGATGGTATGAAATCTTACGGATGTTTCCAGCCGGGGTTAGAATATGGGTGCACTGCCGTACGCATGTGGATTACATCGGATGCAGTGTTTGCCGTCTTGAGTGATGATGTTCGGCGTTATCGAATATTTAAATAGTGGTGCAAGTAGAGCTCACCTGTTGAACATGTCAGACTTGCCCGTATATCGCCCGCTGAGGCTTCAAGCATATCAGTAAGGTCGTTTCGCGGAGGGATTGTGTGTATGACTGACCTTTCTGTTAGAGAGATGAGCGGCTGGATTTGGCGCGAGTACATGCGTTATATTGAGAAGATCATTTTGGCTTGGTCCTTGCGGTAAGAGACAGCACATGTGCCAGTGATGGGTGGAACTTACCGGCTGTGAACCTAGGGAAGCTAGGGCGCAAAGCCGCCGAGAGCTCGAGGCGGGGAGAGCCCAGTTGCGGCGCCAAATTGTGCTGGCAAACGAATACCTGCGCGCCGCATGATTCCTCTTCGTCTCATACGATGTCAGCTGCCAATGGAGAATAAATGTCAACCGACACCGGCTTCGTTTGGAGGAGGAAGGGGAACGCAATGGCAAAGTATATTATCCGGTAGCGTAGGCATGCGTATGTGGTTAAAAGATTGATGCGGGAGATCGCTGGACATTTCCTAGGAACTCGTCAGTGCAGATCAAGAGATGATGGAGATTGCTTAGCGGTGTGCAACTTGTTGAGGGCACGATATCGGGAACTTCAGACTAAATGGAAATGGGTTTAGATTCGTATTCGGAAGTCGGAATCTACGGCGAACGCACAGGATACACCCACATGTGTTCCTTGCGTCCGTCAGCATGCTTGAGCACGAGGAAACGGTAGTCAGAACTAGCCACGGTGCGAGCGGTGGCGTTGTCAATGCCAGGGACAATGGCGAGAAGGGGGAGGACTTGAATTTGGGCGATCCCGCTGCGATAATCAAAGACGGTGCATGGAACGGCGCGGTCAAGTGACCATCTGGAAGCGACAGCCCGGTACTCGCGAGCGATGCTCGCCCCGTGGGCCGTGAGCTCATGGATCAAGAGCGCGCGCAAAAAAATCCGGTCCTTGGCACACAGGATCTGGCTGGGGGGCGCTGAGAATGTGGGTCAGTATATGGTAGTTGACAAGCAAGGAAGGGTCAGACGTCGGTGGCAGAGTCGAAGCATTTCGCAAAGCTCGCGGTGTTCCCCGTACCAGGCTTGGCGCTGACAGGCTCGAGAACAATAGCGCGGAACTGCGCAGCGGGCACAACGTTGGAGATCGACGTCGGCAGCAGTGCGATGACACTATGGGTAATTTCAGTTGGAGCGGTAGACGAAAGAATAAAGTAAATTCAGGTACCTGTTTGTTGTCGCAGGGCTGCGATCGTTCGGGATCAACCAAATTGAGCCGAAATGATAGCAGGTGGCGGATGATTTGCCAAGCCTCGAGCAAGTCGGGCTGATCATTGATAGAAGCTGTATCTGCGGCGACGAGAGCATCAGATGAGATTTTGAGGACGGAGTGGAAAACAGTGGCCGGGGAAAGAACGTTTTTGAAAAACTGGAGGAGGAATTGGTGTGTGGTAGCCATGTGCCGGCGGCCGCACGCAAATACGGCGGGAAGGAGGCCAGATCGGAGAGATCGCCGGAGGCCGGATGAGGGCGTGATGGTAAGTAGATGGAGGAGGACTCCGAAAGCGCCGGCGACAGCATTGGTGGAAGTGGGTGTGAGGGTCAGGGATCGCAGAGCGTTCGTCATCGCCGTGATGGGTCGGCGCCTACCGAGGGCCTGGGTAAACCACACGTCTGAAGCCCCCTCCGTGAAAGTGGTCGCCCCCAAAAATTGGGTGATCTTGGCGACGTTTTGGATGTTGGTGGGGGTAGGGGGAACGTCGAGCCGAGGGCAGATACGATTCAGGATGGACGCGATGAACAGCGCAAGACGGCGCGATCCACCAACACCGTCAACGAGATCTTGGAGGAGCTGGGAGGATATTGGTTCTTCCCCGTGGCTGAACAGCGCGGCGAGGCCACCGCAAATGCGATCCAAATCCGCATCGTAGACATGGGGCGGAGTTGCGAGAACGATTCGCTGTGAGGCACTGCCAAAAATGGTAGCCACGCCCTCGACGTGTGGGTGAAGAACGGCATAGTGCCTGCGGTCACTCCAAAAAAACAGGATGAGAGATACACAAAGTGCAGACTCGGTGGCGTCGTGGGGATCGCGAGGTGGCGTGTGATGGCCGATTTCGATGAATTGAATCCACGGCCAGACTCGGAGCCATAATGATTCCAGAGCGTCAATGGGGACTGTGATGTCGACGGAGTTGAGAAGGCGGGAAATGGCCACCAAACTAAAATGGGCGGCGGCGAGGCGAGGCCCGGACGGTACTGGGTTGAACAGGTCGGGAGGGTCCTCCAGCGCGCGGTAGTAAACGGGGAGACGGCCAAGACCGTCGGGGCCAGGGCGGGTCTGCGCATATTTGCGCGCGAAAATGGTGACAACAGAATATGAGCCCTTTAGAGCCCGTTGGGCTTCAGCCTGCGGGATATCAGTATATCAGTTGAGGGGGCCGGTAAAATTTAGGAAGAAATGTTACCTGCTGGAGAGAAGGGAGGGTGCGGATGTACGCCGGCTTGAGACAGTCGTGCATGGAGAGAAGCGGGATAGGGATGGTAGGGAACTTGGAAGAAACATGGCGTAATGCGGAAAGTGCCGGGAACGGCTCGTGCCGACCATCACTGATCGTGATTGGGATCGGCTTTCCCCGTAGTTACCGCGAAGCAACCGGTGGGTGGGAGGGGCGGGAGCGGGGGTGGGGCGGGGGCTGAGGCGGGAGCATGGGCGCAGCGCATCCCCTTTTTCGACGTTGCCACGAAACGGTGGGTGGTGCGGCGGGGGCGGGGGCCGGAAGCAGGGTGCGGCGGGGGCGGGGGGGCGGGAGCAGGGTGTGGCGGGGGTGGCGGGAGCGCCGCAAAATGGCGGAGGAGCGGCGAGAGAGGCGGGGTATCAAGGTGCAGGGGCAAAGGGGGAGGAGCGGGACCCAAATATCAGGAGCAGCGGAGGAAGTGGCGGCTTTTGGGCGGGGGCGGGGGGCAGGAGCAGGGTGCAGCGGGGTGGCGGGAGCGCCGCAAAATGGCGGAGGAGCGGCGAGAGAGGAGGCGGGGTATCAGGGTGCAGGGGCAAAGGGGGAGAAGCGGGGCCCAAATATCGGGAGCAGCGGAGGAAGTGGCGGCTTTTGATGCGAACAAAGCGCGACAGTGCGCGCATCAGGCGCACCGATTGCGCGCGCATCAGGCGCACCGATTGTGCGCGCATCAGGCGCACCGATCGTGCGCCAGACGACGCCGCCGGGGGAAATGCGCCGCCGACTGGTAAGCGAGGGTTTCCTCTGAATTGTATAAGCAGTGCAACGTCTAATTACAGGCCTTAATATATAAAGCACGCCCCTCTCGCTAGAGGCCCCTTTTATATTAAATCGCCGTACTGGCCTGTTTGGTGAGCCTCACCGCTTCGATCGGGAGATCAGGACACACTGATTCAGCGTTTCGACGCCACCGCGCTCCAAGTTTCGTAAACAAAGCACGTAGCTACCTGACTATGGAACCGCCACCCTGTCTTAACTTGAAGCACAGCACCCGTACATACCGGCATGTGCATGTTTAGATAGGCGCCCGCTGACGCTGGACCTAAAAAGAGGATTCTGTGAGGCTGGGGTCTTCGAATTCAGAATTCCTCCTTGACTCCTTCCCCAGGGTTCCTGTTTGCGCAGTTAGTGTGAGTGGGGAACAATTGTGGGTCCAGGTCTCCAGAAATGTTCCTGCACTCGATCCCGAGTTTGAATTGTTGATGCCCTCGCGAGGGTAGAGGAAAAGTTGATGAGAAGAGGGCAAGCTGAGTATTCCTACGCCCGTCAAAGCAGTCAGGATGAGGCGGCCAACGCGAAGATTTGGTCGGTGCTCTTTTCGTGGATTCACGCCCTCCGTCCCAAGGAATCCGCGCTAGCACCTCTGGAGCGCCCTCTCCACCCACGCCCATGCCAAAGCCCGTGGTGCTCCATGCGAGCTTGTCCCGTGCGGCGTGGAGCATGACCTGCGCATACTCCGCTATCCCGTCCTCGCACCGCTGGCTGGCGTATACACCCCTCTCTTCATTCCAGCGCCCACCGATATGCGCTCGTCCGCACGCATTGGCATGCTGATCCCGTCTTGACAGGCGTCCGTCTCGTATCCATCCGCAATCCACACACCCTCGCGCACGACTCACGCAGGCAAGGTGGCATTCCTTTGATGCTGAGCGAGCGCGTGCATCCTGGCGGGGATGGATGCGCACGATCTGCACGCGCGGCTCTCTGTGCCTCCCAGCATGCCGCCCGCCGCCGCCCTCTTCTCCATCTCTAGGAGCTCGACTTGCTCCTTCGCGCACTCGCACCCTACACGCATCGCAGGAGGCGTGCTTCTTCACGCACACGGCAACCTTACTCCATTTCCGGTGCGCGACGCAACTCTCGAGTGCACCCCGTTACGCGCACAGTTCTCCGCATACCGGGACGTCAACGGAGTACGAGGGCGTGCGGAGGCGTATATGGATCTTGACGTGGTGAGTGTTGTGGGTCGTCTTTTTGCTTTCTTCTCCATTGTCGCTGGTCTTGATTTACTCCCTTCTTACATACATACACCCTCCCACTGTCCACTCTTCCTCGCTTCATTTCCTCACGTATGCCCCCCCGCACTTCTCTGCTCGACCATGATCCGCCCCTCCTTCGTTCCTCCATTGCATCCATCGTGCATGCGACTTCACTCCATGATCCTGTCTTTTTGTTCGCACTAGCACCGTCCTTCCCCCTCTGCCACCCGCTTCGTGTTTCCCTTCCCAATCCTGGCCCTCGTTGTCCGCCCTTCTTCGCCTTTTCCCCCTCTTCCTCTGCGCACGCCCACCGTGCTTTCCCTCCATCGCCGACTGCGTGTCCTTGGTGTTTGTGTCTTCGCCCCGCTCCTTCTCATTTATGCGCCACACGCATCACCCTTCCGTCCACCTGCCCCCCACTCCGCCTTGCTCTTTCCCTCTCCTCTTCGGTCTCTATATACCAGCATGCACGACGCTAACACCCTCTCTTCACAGGGCCCTGCGCGCCACCTCCTCCTCCTCCATCATCACCAGTACCACAGCACGAGAATCGCGACGCTACGCACGAAGGCGTGCCTGAAGCCCAAGCGCAGCACTACGAGGACTACGACGCGCGGTTTGCCCTCAAGCGCCACTGTACCGATATCAGCCCTTTCTCGGCGGCTCCGCTGCTCACGCCCGCCAGGGCCACACTGCGGTGGAAGTGGGCAGTTGTTTTGCGGGTGAGTCTTTTCTTCCCTCGTTTTTTCGATTGTGGCGATGCAGAATTTTTGGGGTTCTCTCTATCTCCACCCGAGCCGCCTCATTCACTACAGGTGCTCACCGTCCACAGAAGCCCCATCGGCGTCCCCGCCGGATGCCGTCTCATTTTCCGCCCACAGACTATTCTCATCCGGCAATTAGATCAAGTCTGGCAACGTTGAATTCAAAGAAAGGGCCGACCTCACGTACCGTTAGGGATGCCATGCGGGTCCAAGGTGGTGGCGTTTCGTGTTAGAAATGTAGCTTTAGATTTCGAATACATTATGCTGTGCAGGCAATCAGCGAAAAATAAACACCAAAATCAGATATTGGATGGTGGAAGGCGATGGCGAACCTTTGGATAACTTTCACCTCCTTGACTGGAGTTCGTTAAGTACATACCAGGGAGGGCAGAAGGCGGTGGAAAGGCAGATATCATTGCTGTATACGGGCTGAATATCCAGCCAACCAATGAAGATTAAACAGGCATCGTACCGGGAAAGGAAAGGGGGTGATGGGGAATACCAGGTTTCTCTTCGAATACAGCACGAACATCTAGGCAGAGAACTGAGCCGATGAATAAAATGTTAAAACCACGTACTGGAGAACGGAAGGCAGCCACCAGATAGTCGCCGTTGCTCCTTGAACGGAATACAATCCGGTGAAATTGAGAATGGTCATTGTGTTTTGACCTTCGACCTCGATCAATGGCGGCTGGCTTCATTCTCAGTAAATGGAAAAAAATGCAATATGAACCTGCCATCTATGCCTACCAATATTTCTAATATCCAACTACCCCGGATGCTATGTCGGCAGCGATGAGTTATTCAACATGACTGAACAAATAATGTGAACTCCCGTACCTTACCTCCATCGGTGTATGGGGGTACATCTCGCACGGATGGATCATTGGATGGGTGCTAGGCAGAGAATGAATCATTCAGTGCTAGCAAGAATGAAGGTGAGTGGCTCAGCGGGTTTGCACACCGGGCCTGGCGCCACACCGGATGCAGCCGAAGCGAGTGCCCCTACTTCTCATCGCGACCCAGACATACTAGTGAAATTAGCATGTGTAAAATCGAGCTCCCGGCACTGGGCATGGACAACTGGTAGTGGGTAGCGAAGGAAAGAAGCGAAGTGTCTCTTGTGTGCTCTTTGAGCGGTGGAGTACGCCGGCATGTGGCTTCGTCCGAAGGAGTCGGATGTACGGAGAAAAGTAAGGTTGAAGTTAATTTGTTATGTTGAAAAATAGATATGAGAGAAAAGCCTCGAGGCGATCAAAATAATAGAATTTGGAGCAAGAAGACAGTTGTATGGGAAAGAAACAACAATTTCAGGAGGGACAGACAATCTGATTTCGAGTAATATTTGCAGGCAACACGGCCCTTTTTCTTCTACCTTTTGTTTATCTTCATCGATGCAAGCTTCATCGTGCGTCATGCTCATTTTTTTAATTTGTACCTTGCGCTCCCCGCTCTTGGCATCGAATGAGGTTTGCATTCAACAGACACGCCAGGTAATGCAGCTCCACATGAATTCAACTGGTCTGTCTCAGCGTCACAGCCATTTGCTGAATCTCTGAAGTAGAACTAAAACCTCATGCCAAGGGATCGCATTGTAATTTAGTACAGAGTAGAGTACGCCAGGTGCTTGGACAGCATTGTGTTCAATGGCACGAAGTGAAATTCAACAATACAACGCCTGTACAGTTGCAAGAATAGAGCTGCGAAACAACACCAAAATCATGACGCCTCTCCCGGTCCTACCCTGAACCGTTCAGGGAGTATATACAAGAACCGAAAACGAAAACGTATAGATATAGACGGCTGGCTGATGGCCGCTGATCTTGGAGCGAGGCAGACGCAGTGATGGCGCATCATTTCCGCTCTCAACTCATGGCGACTCTGACTATTGACCTATACCTGGCGGTGCACAACACAGGGTATTCTGTTTAGTACACATTGCAGATCATATTTCTCTCATGGGTGCGGTAAGGAAAAACCGGCAATTAAATAGCTCAACTTTCATCGCAATGAACCAGATGAGTTTTGTGGATATGTGCTGTATAGCAGACCTCACCAGTGAAATAAGAGAGTGGTGGCCATAATCTCAGTATTATTTGAGGCTGAAGATGTAGGATGATAACAGACTCAATGCGAGAGGCATCACTGCATTCAGGCCACTCCGCGGCGCAGCTTGCGGAGCTGCACCGCCATGACGCGCGCTGAGCCGAGGTGCCGCGACAGAGTCTGCCGCGATGATGGCGGCAGACCTACGACGCGCTATACCGCCATGCGCCGAGACGAGGTCGGCAGACTACGCCGCGCTTTGTGTCCCACCTCCGACTGATCTCAGCACACCCTGCCTACCTTCGCTGGACCTCTCCTGCCCTGCATCCCGGCCTTGACATGTTATGTGCTGTTGACCGCCTGGGAATATTCTCACCGCTTAGCTTTGATGAGGACTATTTGAGAGGACTCCGTCATCCCTGGTGTTGCTATCGTATCAGTGCAGTGGGTGGCTGCCACTCGCACACGCTCATCCTCTTCCCCTCTCTGCTTGATTCGCTGGAATTGAGGCTGATATTTATTTATTTTTTGCACAGGTATCCGCCGCCACCAACTGCCCCGAGGTCCGATCTAGCAGCTATGAGAAAGGAAGCGTCGGCTGTATCGGCGAGATCAGCCGATGATGCGACAGTCTGATTTCACTCAGCTGGCAGGACGCACAGAACCTGTCGATGGTGAGTACTTATCTCGACGATTTGAATACCAGATGTGGATTTGGAAATGGAGGCAGACCGCGGCGGACTATGTCCGCCCTCGGATCGGTCGCGCTCAGCCGCGACGCCTCGGGCGCACCTTGGGCCGCGGAGGAGTCTGAATGCAGTGCATGAGCACATCTGGAAAACATGAGTGTTGCCGTTGCGGCTGAGTACAGAAATAGAGACCGTCGTTGCAATAAAATTAGGGTGGGTAGCTATCTTGGTAGCTTTCTCTCGAGAAAATACAAGTATCAGCAAAGGACTGAACTTAATCAGGTCAGATGTTCGGTATGGTTCAATGGCAAATTCACAACTCATACTTTGTGATCAACAAGCGAAATTCCGCTATTGAATCTTTCAAAGGCGGAGTTACGAGATTTGGTCTTGCCAACGGTCAGTGAATGGCGGGATGGCAGACCTGGGCCGGGACATAGCCTTCGGCATTTTACGCGAGGTGTGACAGTTGCCGTGGAATGGCCGATCTGCCGATTGATGCGGCCGAGTGTAGCCGAGTTTCGTTTTGCTTTTCATTAGTACCCACTTTGAACGTTCGCTCACGCTCATATCATCAATTTGTCCTCATCAATTCATCTCCTTCGAGCCTTCGGCCACGGTTGGGTGCTGGATAATGAAAACATGGAACACACCTCGGGCGCCTGGAACTAAGCTCCTCGGTTTGAGCATTCTGGGGCACGGTGCAAAAGAAGACAAAAGAAAATTGGCAGAAGTGGCGCAGAATGGTGTTTCGTCGTATGCAAGTCACTGCATGGGCCAGGTGCACCAGCCTGTGGAAGATGATAGGGCTGAAAGAATCAAATCGTGACGGACGTAACGCAACAGACAGTCCTATACAGTGGTCAGTGCTAAAGAGAGGTTGAGAACACTATATGTTGGCCGAATGTATTATTGTGCCGAGAAAAGGGGGCACACACCACAGAGGAACGGGAAGTATCTGGAGCGGATTGAGAATTAGCCCCGCATCAACACAACAGCAGACACCTGCAGAACCCGGACTCGAGGGAAGCACACCAGATGTTGTTGTGAAACCCGACCTTGCGACAAGTGGTCGGCACCTGGTATGGAACTGAAAGAAAAGACGGCCAAAGCTCTCAATAGGGTCATCCAACCTCGTTCAACGCCGCAAGAGTAAGCCGCGGGTACGAAAATCATTTTGAAATAGCAGTGGACAAATCTCACTTGATGCATAGTGACACCCGAAGTTGCATGCGGGGTGCGAGAAAGTGTCGACAGGATGGCTGGGTCATCATGAAGCGTTAAGCATTTCCGGAACTGGACGATGGTCAGTTGATGAATCAAACATAATCCACGATTGACAGCACGTACACCAGGATGTAAGAGAGGAAGTCTCAAGCCTGTTTCGTCGAGCAAGGCGAGTCGGATGACGGTCATTTATCCTTGAATGAGCTGAGCAGCTTGAATAAATTCTCGCTAGTGTCAATCGATGCACTGGGAATCTTGAAATGAAGGGCTTGAATGATTTAAGTCAAAGTCCACCGCAACATCTTACTCAGCTTATTCATCGACCCAGTCTTCCGGGGTAATGGCTGTAGGAACACAAGACCTACTGGCACGATGCCCAGACAAACGAATCTTTAGGAGGCTCGAACCCGTTCGACTCGGGGTCAAGTCTTGAGGGCAAAAAGGACTTCCTTGTTTTTTTTTTCCCCTTTTCTGGCAGCGCGGTAGTTGTTGCATGACATTACCCGAATTCCGACATGGCAAGCATGTTGAAGTTTGGTTTTTTTTTGCTGCCCAAAATCTCTGGCAAGCCGCTGCACAGCTTCGACGTGCGCTCGTAGACGGACACTTCAACAGAATCAACCTCGTACCTTGGCTGTTGAACTTCGATCAGTGCCTCTTTCATCTTGCGCGGCGCGTCATCCCATGGTTGATGCCATGTCAAAGGAAAAATAAATAAGATACCAAAGAGCAAGACACGAGGTTCCGAGGTACTCAGGTAGAGGCCGATTACAGCAGTGGGAGAATGTCGCACCATAGAAGACCCGGTCACGTCAACTGATCGGCTGCTCCACTGTCCGATGAGTCACTTTCCCTTTTCGCCCAAACAAGCATGACTAGCACTGTGTTCCAAAAGGCCTTCAATGAAATAGGCTTGTCTACCTTCCTGTCGTCCCCTCGGGATATCTACCTCATCATCCTCCAACGCGGTATCCGCCTGCTCGTCTATGGCCAATCTTCCCTCATCCTTACAGCGTTCCTCAAGTCACTCGCGTTCACCGACTTTCAAATGGGTCTCTTTATGACCTTGATTTTGTTGGGGGACGCAGCGGGCTCACTTGTCCTCACCATCTACGCGGATCGGCTCGGTCGGGCAAAGGTCTTGTTAGGCGGATCTTTGTTGATGGTCGCCAGCGGACTGGTTTTTGCTTCATCGCAAACCTATATAGTCCTGCTTTTGGCGGCAATGGTGGGTGTAATCACGCCGAGGTGAGGATCCACCTCCCTTCAGACAACCTTTGATAGCTGACGAGGATCTGCCTCGCACGAAGCGGCAACGAGGTAGGACCATTCAGAGCTATTGAAGAATCCATCCTCGCCCAACTCACGGAACGCGATAACCGGAGCACGATCTTCGCATGGCATTTTACGTTGACCGGATTTGCTATCGCTCTGGGGAATCTCTCGGGTGGTTGGATCACTCGGGCGTTACAGCAGCATCTCGGCTGGACGGCTATGTCGGCTTACCGAGGAATCTTCTTGCTCTACTCGGCGGCAGGGTTGTTCAATAGCGCATTGACAATGGCTCTGTCGGTTAAGGTCGAGATCCAGAGGAAGTCAAATTCGAGTGCAGAAGAAGAGGACGGGTTGTTCGAGATGGGTGAAGAGGAAGATGAGGTCGTAGAGGAAACGAAGGAGACGACGGCACTAGTTTTCTCACCCGAAACGAAAAGGAAAGTGTGGTTATTGTCAGCCTTGTTTGGCGTGGACAATTTGTCGGCTGGATTGGTTCCAGTGTGAGTGGTAAAGCTTTTACTTCAGTCATGTGGAAAGATAAATGTTTTTTGTGCAGCTCCATCATCGTCTACTTCTTCGCGACGAAATTCCACGTCGATGAAGGAACTCTCGGCAACACGTTCTTCACCACGTCCCTCGTCGCCGCTATCCTCCAACATCGTCGCCGGCTCCCTCGCTCGACGTTTCGGAAATATCAGAACCATGGCCTTCACCCATCTTCCTTCGGCGATTTTCCTCGCCCTTGTCCCTCTTCCGTCCAACTTTCAATTCGCTCGAGCAATTCTCATCGCCGTGTTTTGCACCACAAAAATGGACATGGCACCACGTACGGCGTTTTTGGCATCGTACATCTCCGCCGAGGAGAGGACGGCCGTGATGGGAATCATAAACGTGGTGAAGATTTTCTCGCAGAGTATAGGACCAACCGTGACGGGTTTATTCGCCAGTCATGGTAAGATTTGGTTGAGTTTTGTGATTGCTGGCGTCCTTCAGGCGTCGTATGATCTGGCGATGTTGTATTTCTTCACCACAGCGGTGTCGGTTTCTTGAGGGTGTAGTAGACGGTTAGTTGATATCGCAACATCCGCCTATTTTTACGCTATTTTGTTTAGAACCAAGTTTTAATCCTCACCCACCCATCCACATCCCGTTTTGGGCGCGCCAAACTTTTGACCCGAAATAAGTCAGGAGTGATTTAAGATCTTGAGCGGTGATCACCAGCTTGTGCAAGGCGCCTGGAGAGTCGACTCAAAACAGCTACCGCGAATCAAGCTCAAAGTTTTGCATTTGCTTCATTCCGTGATGGATTCTCCACTCGGTCTCGGTTCGTCGGTCCAAACTATATTGTATGCATGCTAAGGCTATCTGCAGTCAAAGCACATCTATTTATTCATGTACGTCTACACCGACAAGTAAATCGATGGCACTCGGAGCGCACCTGCCCACAGTAGGGAATTCTCGTTCTATGCAGCAGGGGCCTTTTTTGATTCGGCGGGATTGCATTCGGGGGTTTTTTTTTTGTGATACCGAGATCCATCCGATCACCAAGACAGATTGCACATAACATGCCAAAGCGGCCAGTGCAGGCCCCCGATCGCTTGGCACATTAAAACCTCAACCGGCTTGAACTTCAGGATGCATTTCGGCAGGATGCTCTCTCAGCCTGAGCTCTGTGTATTTCATCTCTTCACGCTGTTGTTAGTTGAGTATTGTATACCCTATTGGATCGTTCACCGCAACGAGTGAATTCCATTTCATCTCATGGTTTATCCAGGCTGAGAAATGATTCCAGACCTGATGGCGCGTGTTGCGCGTGCACCGATGCATTCGAATGGGTCGGCTCTTCATGAGGCGGCGTGCAGAATGGCAGCCGACATCTCGTCGTAGTGGTAAGTTCGTAGTTTAATAGTAATCAGGGTTTTCGTCAGAAGTTTAGGTGCGATAACCGCAGAGGGCGCGAGCGTGTTGGGAAGGACTGGTGGCGATGGCGGAGAGTCGGACAATGGTGATCTGGGCGGGTTAGGTGCGCGATAGAACGACGTCGGCGATATGGGCCGAATCAGGAGTCCAGCAGCAGTCAGTCCAAGACCAACGCGCGGTGATCGCGGCAGCGGGGTAACGACGACCACGGGCGCGGAAGGCGATGCTGGGTCTAGTGGCGCCGATTGCTCGGCTGCTGAACGCTGCTGTGGCGTCGGGTTCGAGTCTTCCTCGTTTTGGGTGGTTCTCTGATTTGCCGCGGTCGCTCGCAGTTGTGGCGCCAGGGTCGTCAGGTGAGTCTGAATCCTTTCTGTCTGTCTGTCTGTCTGTCTAGGACGGAGTCGCCTGAGCTTGTAACTAGCCATGATGGGAGGAGTGTTGAAGACGAGTCCGGGGAAATTCGGATCGGCCAAGCGTTTGATAGCCGGACACAGCCACTTTCCGTTTCTCTCTATCACATCGTTGCTATCGACACTTCCACCTCAGAGCGCTTTAACTCTCTTTCGCATCAGATATTCGTTTCTGTTGCGTCCTCCGAGTGAAACTAATTCTACACCCATCGTGTCTCGTGCGGCCAGGGCCTCTAAATGTTCAAGTCGAAGCCCACAGCGCGCCGCGCTGTCGTGGTCGGAAACAAGCAGCGAACTCCTATATGTATCAAACAACAGACAATCGTCTCAATATCGCAGGGCGTACAGCCCGTAAATACCCCCATAATACTAAATGCAGCGACAGCGTTACTCTTTTACGAATATTTGAAAGCAACAGAAATACAGGGCGGTGAGTAAAAAGAAAATGACAATATTTTGGGGAACGTCCAAGTCCGAATGTGCCTACTTTTAGAACGTCCCGACAGAAGATTATTTCATCCCGAGCTGCTGGAAGCTGACAAAGTGCGACCCACCCTTGCACCTATACCCCTTCTCCTCCTTCACGAACTCGTATCCCTGGGGGCAGGGCTGCATGTTGAGCTTTGCCATCGTTTCCTTGATTTGGTTCTGGATGTGGTCGTCCGCTACGGCAGGGGCGCTCTCCACGCTCGGTTTGGCCACCATCACCCAGGACTTGCGTTCCGCCTCCATATGGATGCGCATCTCCTCCCTGAACTTGCGCTCCTCCTCCCTCGCCTTTTTGTCCTCAGCCCTTACCTCTGCTTCTGCCTGCCTCGCCTGACGGTCCGCAACGCGCCACGCGGCCTCCTCTTCCCTTGCCTTCTTCTCCTCCGCCTCCCTCGCCTTCTTCTCCGCGAGCTCCTGTGCCTCCTTGTCCGCCGCCTCCTTTGTCTTGCGTGCCTCCTCGGCGCGCGCCTTGAGCTCCACCTCCTCCTTCTGCCACGTCGCGCTCACCTCCATCGACAGGCTGCGTGCCGTGCGGAATGTCGAGTGTTCGTCGACGTTTAACACCACATACAGCTGAGCTCCACCACGCACCCGCACATCCGGCGCGACGTGCTGCGCATCGACAAAGTCGCTCCACTGCTCACCGCCCGCGTTGGCCTTGATCGCCAGCGCGGTCGCGAGGCAGAGCGCCGCTGCGTGGTCGACCATGCGGGGTCCAACAGCCCCCGGCGCGCTGGGGCGATAAACTCCGAGGGACTGGCGCGCAGAGACGATGTCCTTGGGGAGCGCCGCGGTAGTGATCAGGATGTCGGTCTGGAGCGTTGCATTGCCTGCGTCTGCGGTTGTCGCGTATTTGATCAGGTAGTTGACGGAGCGGAGCGTCGGGTTGATTATCGCCGGGGCGGGTACTGGGAGGCAGAGGATCCAGGTGTCGTCGCGTCGTGTGTTCGCAGCGGTGGAGAGGGCGATGGCGGGCTCCTCTTTGAACGAGGCATAGGTGTGCACCAAAGCTTCATCGGCGTCGGCCGTGAGCTGCGGAGGAAAGTCCGTGAAGGAGCCGTCCTTCGCGGCCACTACTGGGAATACGCGAGCTGTCTGAACCCCGTGGAGGACTGGAGCCTGTGGCGAGGACAGGCAAACTGGTGTCGCCGTGCAGGGAGCTGCACACATCAAGTGAGCGTGTTGGGTCTGGTGGCACATGTTTGGTTCTCGGTAGGGTAGTGAGGTGTCTTGTGGAAGGAGAGGCGAGTTGTTGGTTAAACATCTCACCAATCTTTGAGCCGTTTTATCTTCCACTCAACAGTATGTTAATCGTATGCAAGAAATAACGCCGTTCCTTACAAAGTGGATTTGATCCCAATCTCAAGGCGCCACTGTCTGCAGCCATGCGTGGCGTCCGATAAATTTGACAACAGTAACGCATTAGAAGAAATGATTTGTAAGTGAGAGACTCTCTCGGACTATTCACCTCGCTGCAATGTATGTTTGTTCTGGAGACTTGGTGCTGCTATTTTGACCAAAGGGAATCACTACCGCTCCAGTGGGCTGCCAGTGAATTTCAGTGCTGCTTGAATTTCAAACGAGGTGGCAATTCGATATGATTTATGACGAGACCAGCGCTGAGATGCGAAATCAAGATTGACGTTGTTCGCTTCAAATGGACCCGCTGGGCAACAAATATGGCAGTTGATAGATTCAATGTCCCGGGGACAAGTTAACCCCTGCGCAACTCGGCGTGAGTAGAACTCCGATCAAATCTCGGTGCCTTATCGAAGTTTGTCCGGTGTTCGTAACCACGGCCGCTCGTGGAGGACGGGAGACCGCCGGAGGGCGGAATCCATGGAAGGAACCTGTCAGCCCGTTAATCATGTCTGTATTTGCCCGAGATAAGTGCATCTCTCTCGAAAACATAATAAAAAACACAGAAACTCTCAAAATATGATCAAACAGCGTGTTCAACTTGTCTGATAAATACTTATGAGTGATTTCAAGGATGACCTTGGGTATTGGTGGATCCAGCACACGATCGACACGCGACTGCACCGTTCGTTGTGTTGTTAAAGAGATTTCGGCGTGTATGTTCACTCAGAGGCCGAGCTGCCGAAGTGTTCCAAATATTCTCGCCTTGCGCCTTTCCAGGTCGGGGGGCAAATCTCTGTTGATATTCGAGTCGATCACTCGCTATCTGCTACGGCCGTTAAAGCAACAGGTACTGTGCTATCTCCGTTTATTTACCTTTTTATGTGATGCTTTCTCTGCCTTTGGTAAAATACGCTTCCACTTGGTTTAATTCACCGAACGTAGCTTAATTAGTTCCTGATGACTTTTATATAACTACCTGGTAGTGTCGAATGAATTCCCCGCGCGTTTGCAACGGGTTCACTGCTAATATGGGATTGCTCTATTGATTCCAACAATCTCCCCGATAAACGGAGACTTCTCGAAGAAGATCTTGATGAAATCAGGACATATGAGCCCGCATATGTCAGGCAGTTCAGAGCAAACCGCACATCGAAATTCTTTAAGTATGTCTGAAGCACTGCGTTCCGAGGCCGTCGGCAGGCTGTGCTGACATCGGCTGACACAGGCCGATACGTCCGTCGGCTAGGCTCCTTGAACGGCATTATTATGCCAAACTGTCGTCTTCAGCAGGTTGGTACAAGGTTGGTAACTTAATAGAACTTCTATGGGTCCACAACACTTTAAGTTACCGTTGGGAGGATAAAACAGTAGTTTTCTCAAGTCTCACGGGCGTTGGCTGACTTCTGCTGACACAGGGTGACATCATCTGTGCCGACGGTCCCGCGGAACGCAGTGACTGCCACAAATTTCCTAATTGGCGTGGGCGTTTGTTGGGCGCTAGAGGCGGAAACTGACTGCCAGCAAAGGAAAACAATTGCGAGGGAACAGCAGATGCACCTCTTTGGACCAAATATCTCTATGTATCTATCTAGTGAGTGAAGAAAATTGTATTGGTGTTCTATGACGAGTATCTTGAGTTCAATTACTCCAAGGAAGTACTGAATGTGTTTCTTCAGTGCGCTCAAGGTGAATACACGCTTACACTTTGTGCATTTCTCGACAATACCTTTCAAGGAGGCTCCTTTCAAACCTTCGATAAGCCTGTGCAAGACCTGGAAATCGGTGCTGTCAACAACAAATTGTAAAGAACAGGGACATCGCAATATTAATTGGGATGGCGTCGACTTAACAATGCTGGGCGGGATCATGTGGTGTGGCAGCCTGGGTCAGATGGCCGGCGTGTGGAAATTCATCCACACACTGGTTTCGGCTCTATTGCGTTGCCATTTTTATTTGTACTTACATCACTGTTTGTACCGTAAACACGAGACATCATCCAATCTCACGCTCGTACCACCATATTCACGTCCAGTGCAGGGCGACTACCCAGAGGGAGCTTCGGAGCACCTCGACCTTTCAGCTACGAAACACCGTCAGTGGGCTTTTAGCCACCAACACCTCAAAATACCTCTCTACAACCTCATTATCTTAACGTGCCATATTTTACTCTCTTTCTTCGCTCTTTTTGCACTCTACGGCTCGGGACCCATTCCTACATTTTACTCCCATCATTCACTCTACCGCTACCCATATCACCGACCCATTTCAAGAACCTATGTGCCGGGTGTTCCACCCTTCCACAGTGGGGAATGCAACATCATATGAGGGCAATGGGCGCCCTTGAATTGCATTTTACTCATTTCCGTCGGTTGCAGCGCTCCCTCAATTGTCATAGTAAATCCAAATCTTGTAACTCTTCTCAGTTCGTTGAAATCAATCAGTGATTGTCCAGATGCACCACAGCGCCAAACGATCATGCCCCCATAACAGCAAAGAATCTTGGTCCGCAGTGGCCACGACCCATTTGCAAGCGGATTCTGATACTTCCCTTGCAACTAAATAATCAGTTGTTTGGCAGGTATCTTAATGACCAATTGCGATTTTCCAGAAACCACCTCAAGTCATTCCCACATCACGAAGGATGTCACGGCACTATTCACGATGTCGCCTGTGGCTTCGTCTCAAAATCCTCACCACAGTGCATCCATCCAAGCATCTTGGTTCGGCAAGCAGATGCACAACAATTTTCAAGACAGTGTCAACCAAGTTGAAATCACGACTATCAGCTCTTCTCATACTGGTGTTTAAGTGGATCCATTCACATCTGATCCTCCAACCTATTCGCACCTGTCTTCTTCCACCATTGTGGCCGATGATATGCACCTATTCATCTCCTGCAATTCAGGCCAGTATATAACGACCCATGGGTTCTCAGCTTCTCCTTTTGACCCAACAACATACATATACCAAATATACTAGTGCATTTACTCTAGACAGTCTGCGAGTATTTAGCAACTTACAGCTTCCTCGCCAATCCGTCTGACCCATCAACATTCATAACACTTGAATGCGGGCACCGTACACTCTGTCCTTACACATTCAACAACCCAATCTCTTCCTCCACCCTCTATCCCAAGCTTGAGAATCTAGGAGTCACCAAGACCTCCCCATTGAATGAAGATCAACGGTGCAGCCAAGTGCAACACGCATGTTGATATATGGTGGCACTGAAGAAGTGAAGGGAGCAAAGGAGGGCTTTGGTGAGGCAGTAGAATTGGGCCTATTTACATTGTAATTCTATGTCTCTTTATATACCTTTTCTAATAAATGCCATGTGACTAAAGGCTGTACACAACTAATGTTGCTGCGACTCAAGTTGGCCCAAATCAATTTATCGTAAAATTCTCCTTACTGGGGCACATTAGCCAAAGTCTCTTGAGATGCATTTATAGCCCCATTAGTGGTGCTTATTATCCCAAAAGGGTTTGAGGTGTCAATACATGGTTCATGAGAAAAAGCCATTGACTCGGCGACTCAACTCCAAAGTCAAGTCGATGGAGTCGTTGGAATTTCTCCATAACCAAGAGTCAGATCACGAAGTCCTTTCAGTGCAATATGAACATACCCTTGACCTATTTGTAGACTATGAAATATTTTACTTCCCTTGGCATCTTCAGCTGTTATGTGAGATTTTGATCGACTTGAGTTGCGGCAACATTATACACAACCATGTGGTATGTATGTTACAGGCTGTATTTCTGTTGCAGAGGCTTGGTGTCGCTGCCAAAAGTAGAGGGAGAACAGTTGTCTTGAATGACTTACTCATCTGTGTGATCGGACAAATTTCCTTTTTGGGGTTCAGACAACCGGTTTTTTGCCATAACCTACCGGCTCATCGGCTCGAGACAAAATGTCTCACCAAGATCAAACATCCCATCAAGTGAGGCTTCGCTCAGCTCGATATTCCAACACTCTCCCTCAAGTGTAGCAAAGCCCGAGTTGGGCAACAAAGTATTGAAGCTTGGGTTGCAGCAATGCCTTGATGAATATGTCCACAGTCATTTCGTCTGTCAGACAATAGGGTAGTGAGAGTTGTTTTTCAATCGTCTCCTGAATGAAGTGATGGAGATCAATGTGCTTGGTGCACTCATGGAACTGATTGTCCTTCAAGAGTGCAATTGTTGACTGGTCGTCGCAATACACCTTGGTCAGGGTCGAGATCAGTTTGTATAGTTCCCTGACAACGCTGAGCCCATATAGCAGATGGCTTCTTTTGCAGCATGAGCCATCACAATATATTTGGCCTCGGTGCTGGATGGGGCAATTATTGGTTAGTACTTTGAGCTGGCGGATACACAACCTCCAATCATGAAGTTGTATCCCAATTCCCGAAATAGAGTGCTGATCCTTCTGAGAAGCGTGGTCCACATCAGAGCAACCGTAGAGTGTGTCAGCACAGAGCAGATTCTGGGTACTAAGGTGACGAGGGTGACTGAAGCACGAAGAGTTCCAAATGAATAAGTCTGGAGTTTAGACTAGAATAGTGTATGTAAAGTACAGGGAATTAACTACAGCTTATATACTAAAGTCCCTAGGGGTTGTAAATTAAGGTACAGTGTCCAACAGCAACAGACAAGATTAATGCAAAGTAAATGAAGGGGTATATGAACGTAGAGGGGCGATCGGGAACCCGAAGGTTGGGGAACCAATCGAAACCGTTAGAGATCCTAAAACGGTATCCTGGTTCGATTGATCAGATAGTTGATCTGATCAATGATCGGGTTGTTCGGGTTGTTCGGGTTCTGGAAGTAAAATGAAAAGACAATTCATGACATTACCCCCCCTCTAGGTGAAACCCGCCTCGGGTTTCACGATCGACGCCACTTCTTGCTCCACAAGTCCTGGCCTGTGATGACCCACTTCCGTCTGTGTGTGGTCTCCCTGAGAGCCGCCGGGTATTTCTCGTAGAAGTCTTCAAGACATTTGGTAGAATCCCCCAAGTGCTCCAATGGTTCCCAGGTATTATCCTTGGGTCCATACCCCTCCCAGCGAATGAGGTATTGCAAGCACTTCCGTTTTTTGTTGAGGCGTATCTTCAGCACCTCTGTGACCTCGTAGAGGTCAACCCTGTCTACCACATCCGGCAGAGGAGGGTTGTCATGGTGCTGATGAGCCGCCACCGGTAGAACCCAGGGTCAAAGGAATACGGTGTTAAAGACCGGGTGAACCTTCCAGGAGTCGGGGAGTTTAAGCTCGTAGGAGATGGCTCCAACTTTACGGACGACTGTGACGGGACCATAGCATTGAGCTTCGAACTTCTTCGTTGGGTGATGAGTGACCAAATTCGCTCCAGAGAGGTACACCTTATCGCCGGGTTTATAGTCGGGGTCTGCCTGTTGTTTGGCATCGTAGAACCTTTTCATCGTCTCCTGTGCTGCGCGCATGGCGGCCCCCACTTCCTCTCGAACTTTCGACATCTGGGTTGCAAATTTCGTTGCGTCTTCGGTCGGTACCTCGAGGCGTGGTTCCGTGCCCTTTCGCGGATGGAAACCCATGGTCACGAAGAAGGGGCTGAAACCCGTAGTCTTGCTAACCTGGTCATTGTGGTTGAATTCCGCCAGGGTAAACCAGTCCGCCCAATTGTCCTGCAAGAAGTTGGTGAAAACCCAAAGATACTGCTCGATGTTTTGGTTGACACGTTTGGTCTGTCCATCGGTTTGTGGGTGATAGGCCGTCGAGGCGTTCGACTTTATGCCCAGGAGCTTCAACAGATCCCGCATGAAGTGTCCCACGAACTGCGTCCCTCGGTCGCTGATCACCACCTTGGGCAACCCGAAGTCCTTCCACACATGGTTGCGGTAAATGCGTGCCATCCCTTCTCTGCCCAAGTGCTCGGTGCAAGACACCACCCGGATTCCTTTCCCTAGTCGATCCACTATCACCGCGATAGAGTCGTACCCATTACTGACGGGTAGTTTGGTGATTAGGTCCACCAAAACATTCTGCCACACTCTCTCCAGAACCACATTAGGATGTAGTGGTCCTCGGAGTTTGGAGGGAAAAAGCTTCGTTCTTTGACACATGGAGCAAGCCGAGACGTATTGTTTAGCGTCCGATAGCAGAGAGGGCCAGTAGTAGTTCCGGGTTATTAGTTCTGCCGTTCGGAATTGTCCCGGATGCCCAGAGATGTAGTCGTCGTGGTGTGCTCGCAGAATCCGGTGTCGTAGATCTCCGGTTGGGGGAACGTATACGGTTTGATACCGGGTTATGAACCCGTCCTCGTGTTCTTCCCAGCCCTTGGCCTTTTCTTCTAGCGCTTTCTTCACCACCTCTTCCCAATCAGCTTTCCCAGCCTTGATGTCCTTTATGAATTGATCACCCGCCGTGTCGTCCAAGACCGCCGGCATGGCTTTCACAAATTCCTCCCCATTCGTCCTCCGGAAATACTGTTCCGGCAGCAGCACAAGATTCGAATTATCCTGCGCCCCCTTCTCATGACCGCTTCGCCTCGAAAGCATGTCGGTTTTTGCGTGTTGTTTCCCGGGTTTGTGAATGAGCACGAAGTCGTATTCGCTCAGTTCCAAAGACCACCGAGCCTGTCGTCTATTGAGCTTCTTCGTGGTGGTGGTGAAGTACTCCAGATTTTTGTGGTCGGTCCAGATTTCAAACTTCAGCTGACTGCCCTGCAGATAGCGTCGCCATTCGTAAAGGGCCCACATGATCACCAACATTTCCTTGTCGGGATTTCGTAGTTCCATTTGGTGTTGTTTAGTCCCTTGGACATAAACGCAATCGGAACCCAAACCCCGTTCTGGCACTGTGTCAAGAATGCCCCCATGGCATAATCCGAGGAATCCGCCTCCACCCACCACTCCCCAATGTCCGTTGGGAAATGTAGTATGGGTTCCGATGTTATGGCCAATATTAATTGGTCAAACACATTCTTTTCCAGTTCTCCCCACCTCCACTTGTAATCCTTCCGAGTGAGATGAGTCAACGGCTTCGTGTAGTCCCCGAATCCTTTGATGAAGCGTCGGTAGAAATTGAGGAACCCGAGGAAGCTTTGCACATCCTTGACATTCCTCGGTGAAACGCTGACTATGGGGCAAGCGGTGCAATAACCACAACACAAACCTTGTAAATGAATACGCGGTTCGATAATGCAACTACAACAACTCAAACACTATAGTCCTCGTGCAAGTTCGGGGTTCCAATCCAGTATAGATTGTGGCAATTTGAACTTTAGTTCTCTTTGATAAGCAAGACTTTACAGGTCTACAAGTCGTATAGATAAAACTTGCTCGAATCCGTTCTAGGTGCAATCGCGATAGACAGACGAGATTTATGTTCAACGGTTTTGTATGATGTGGGTCTAGGTTTGGAGATGATACTCCGATGCGTAAAGCAAGTGATTCTTATGAATCCCGATTCCAAATAGTATCCGCGATTGCTAATCCTTGCGAGATTACAACCAATTGTCAAGTCTGATCCGTTTCCTTATATTCCACGCGTCTGTTCCGTTAATCCAATATGTCCACGCGTTGTTTATAAAGATCCAAATCCAACACAGATAATATTCAAACAGGGAAAACAAACGAAACTTGGTATAGCTTCTGGGTGTCTCCGAATGAATGACTACTCTAACCGGTTAAGCGTGAAGTCTAGTAACTTCGCGTTCAACAGGTGGGGTGAGATTCACTGGTGTTCCTCCCATAACCATCCACTTAAATACGTTACAGGATTCTAAATATAAACGAGACAGATACAAACGTGCAATAGGGTTCAGGGTATATGACTAGTGGTATAGCAGCTAGCCGATGAACTCCTGTCGGATATCAAGCGATTAGTAAAATTGAGAGAGATTTGTAAGAAACATCAACGAGCCGAGCTTAGCGATGAGTCAAGATCTACATCGCTTAGAACGATCGTGATGGGATATTGTTGATATGTCAATTTTTAGCCGACCTCCTCGTCAGCACTCCGTTACCCTCCTCGGTAACCATCCGCTCAAATGGTTCCGCCTTGAACCGCTTAAGTGATTTGTCTGAAAATCGTGATAGCCGCCGCTTCCCAGTACCAGAGTACAGTTCCTTAGTCATTTGTTAGATTGACCAAGTTCCGTCCTCTCTTGGCAGTTCTAGAGACGTTAGATGATGCCCAACAATGATCCCTCTGGTTCAGAAGGATGTTCCCTCGTAATATGCCCTTAGTCAGGGATGTGCAGTAGCCCCAATCCGTTTCCAGGATGGTAAGGCACTTTCCGCGATTGCTCCATTAGCGACTTCCCACTTCAACCCTTTACCAGGATTGTCGTCCAGCGCCTTTCTAATGGTTCGTGACACATTATATCCCTTTTAGCTAACTGCTCAGGCTAGCAATAGCCCTCATGAGATGACGTCGTAATGTAATGAAGTACATTATAGTATGTTGCAACTTGAGCAAATATGAATAAATGCCCGGGTGCCCCAATACCAGGTCTGTCATCTCCCCTTTTCATAAATATTGAGTGTCCCCACTCAACTGGTCGTTGTGACCTTTATCTGAACATGACAAATCTTATTTTGTCATCGAGTGATCCGTTCATGTCAACACCCATCATTCGATCTTTCGAACCCTCGAGGATCAAGGATCATATCCTTTTTTTAGGTTACGAGTCCCGAATCCTCTTTAGCCTGGTTAAAACACTTGGTTTTATTGCTAGTACGATCGCGATTGATGTCTTCGCCCCTATTTTCACGTGCCCCGCTATAATATACCTCATAAAGCGGAATATCATTCCTCTTTTTGAGTATCCGCGATTGCGTTACTTAGAAGTAAAAACATCCATCTTGTTTCCTGCCCCCGTTTTCCTTTGGTAGAGCCAGAGTTCTGCTGTACTATCCATACTGCGCACGCGATGTCGTAACAGAGCACGTGCCCAATGTTGATATTCACAACAACTCTTTCTCAACCACAATGTCCGCCCCACGCGCCGTCCGCGCCGTCTTTTCTGACTCCCCTTTTTCCACTTTCAATACGCCGGAGGATACTCAAGTAGGAGCCGAGGAGTTCTTCCAGGACCCCAAGAACTTCGCTTTTGCCTTGCCCCTTACCGCCTCACCGATGCCGACGTCGCACCAACCCCTGGCGGCCCTTTCTTGACCGTGTTTCCCGGGGAACGGGGTCCTTCTACGCTCAAGCATACTCCAGAGACTTCCCCCTCTATCTACTTTCTGATGCACCCCGCCATCTATCGCCTTATGCCGTTCGTCCGGGTCCCCGCGCGTATCCCGCGCACGGATCCTGGATACTTGGCCACAATCATCGACCGCGCGGTGCCAGTCTTCGTGAGTGTCTTATCACTTCACGAAACCGGCTTTCCGTACTAATCGCGATTGCTCAGGAAACCGTTCATCGCGCCCACCCGCATGTCCAGCACACCAGGACCCTGATGATCCTGCTGGCCAACATCAACCGCTTCGTGCTCGCGGTGAAGGCTCTCATCCCTCACCGTGCTCGCGATGAATGGTTCGCCTCCGTCCCCCCAGGGGGTTCCGCGACCTCTCCCCGCTGGGATACCGTGCGTGTTTTTATCCCCTCTTCTCTGTTCCACCCGTCTGACCTTGATTCTAGTACCCGCCCCTCTTCGTAAATTGGCTCTTCCCTGGTACGGAAGAGTTCCCGGACGACCAGCCGCTGCGCGACGCCTTGTCGCCACCGACCATACTATGCTTCTGCGCATCGCCAGCCCCACCTTGCGCACATTGCTCTCTTTCTTGGCCAGGGGTAAGGCCAACAACCCGCGGGATACCGACCGCGCTGTCCATCTCCTCAATGAGGCGATAGACCCACGGATCGCTATATTCGTAGGTTCCTTTAACAATCGCGATTGCCAGTTGTCCTAACTCCCACTTCTTTCAGCAAACTGTGGCTGATGAATTCCGCGCGGGACGCCTTTCTCCTGCCATTTCCCAGCGTTTCTTCAACACCGTTCGTGCCCTCATCGATTTTCTCCCTGCCGAGCGGCGCAACGAAGCTTGGACCCACGACTTTCTCCCAGAGGATCCGGATTTTGTGAGTTACACACCACCCTTCTGATCGCTCTACTCCGTCTTTCTAACTGTTTCGCCCAGGCTAACTTGTTCTTGAACGTGTCCATCGCAATCCCTCGCAGTGTTGTCACTTAAGGTGTTAATAAGGGTAAATCTTTTTGTTAAGGCCTTAACACCTAATTACGCCTTAATATTAAGGGCATATTAAGGCTTAAGTTAAGGGGTGCTCAATTTTTTCTACGTCAGATCGTAAGTAGCTACTGCACAATCAGCCGTAAACCAGCTCCCATCCAGAAGAGCTAAGGCTGCCCTCTCCTCCCAGTCGTCATCACTGTCAATGTCAATTGGAATGGGGACATTGTCTGGGTGATAGAGGGCAATACAAGCCCAGCAGTAGGCATTGAAATGTGCCATGTTATGCTTTGTTCCTTGGTGAAAGAACTCTATCAGAGGGTCGCAGCATCTGGAATGACCTTTGTACTATCGGTGTCTGTGGAGTGTCTGTACGTGTCTGTACGGTCTGTCACAGACTGCCCCAGTCTGTCACAGACCTTACAGACACCGGCAGACCTGGGCCATTTTCCAGATGAGGTGGGCAGCATTGACAAAGAAGATGCGAAGAAAAAATGATGTAATTGCCATCAATAAGTCTTAATTAAGGCTTAACGGTACCGAAGCTTGAAGCTAAGTCTTAATATTAAGGGGTAATTAAGCCTTAACTTAACTTAAGTCTTAACTCTTAAGGACAACACTGATCCCTCGTGCACCTCATGAGGATACGCTAGAGGACCCATATCCTATCAAGGATATGTCTTCTTTCGATCCCATTTGGTACTGGTGGAGGAGACTCCAGGAGGAGCATCGTCCCCAAGGTGAAGACGCATCTCCCCGCCCTCCCTCCGATTCTGGGTCGCGCGCGGGGACTTATTCACCTCACTATGTGCCTACGACGCCTCCCTCGCCGTCGCCCGTACCTGACCCAGCGACTCCTCCTGTGCAGACGGGGAATTCCGCGGTTGGTTCCGCAAGTTTCGACATCCGGCAGCTTCTTCGTAGCGCGGGGCGAAACACTCCAACACCTCGCAAGGCTTCCGCGATTGCTGCGTCGCCACCAGACTCCATTGAGATGCAGGTGGATTCGCCTGAGATCTCTTCCGCCGATGCTCTAGCAATGGCGGAAGCTATGGATGATCCCGTTTTGTTATTCCTTTGGTTTTACCAGATGGTTTTAATCGTTTCGTGTAGCGTGGCCCTCCTCGTACCGCTACTCAAAGTAAGCGAGCCCCTCGCCGGGGTGCACCTCTCGTGCAGCCTGCCCCCGCTCCCGTATGTCTTTTATTCCCTATTTCCCTTTCTTGTTCCCTCATTCCTCGCAGCTTCGCGATACGAAGGGGCGACCCATGATCAAGACCAGGTCGTCCCGGAGATCGGTTACACCGCCCGCTTCCGAAGCGTACAACGAGGAAGGTGAAGAGGAGAGGGAAGACGAGGAGGAGGAGGAGGAGGAGGATGAGGAGGAGCCACCGCGCCCTGCGAACGCCAGAGGACGGTTCCCGCTTCACCCAAGAGCAGGGCTTCGGGAAAGGGTAAGGGTAAGAGCAAGGGTAAGGCGCGAGCCAATACACCCGCGCTCACGGATACCTCGACCCGCTTCCCCATTCCCGTATGCAAGACCCGCGGGAAGAGCAAGAAGGGCGAGGTGCCCGCCTATGTTCCCCCTCAAACCCGTCCCTTCAATGGACACGTTGACCTTGGCCGCCGAGACGCTCGCCAACCAACAACGCGAGCCCACCGTGGTGAGTTTTAAGTAATCGCGATTGCTGATATCTCTAATTTCTCCTTCCTCAGTTCGATGCGGGGTGCTCCAACTGCATCCTTCGCGACCGCGAGTGTGATCATGGTGCCCCGCGCTCCCTCTGCGAGCACTGCAAACACGGGGCGCCTGTCCCATTGCAGCCATACGTTCGCTGTTTACGGACCACGCCCGCGCTGCCAACCACCTCGAACCGTATACTCGGCTCTCGAATACGCGTACGTCCCCTTTATTCGTCTCATGTTTTTCCGCGGTTGCTTGTTTTGACAACCTATTTACAGGCGGCAATGAGCTTATTACCGATCTGTCTGCTGCCCGCGCCAACTACGAGCTCGCCCGCAAGCAACTTTTCCGCGCTAGCGCTCGTATCGCAGTCGTGAGTAACCGCGTTAGTGCCTGGATCCGCCAGACCGTCACAGATCTGGGGCCTTACGGCCTTCCCCGTATCACGGAACTTCCAGAGGCCCTTCGCCCACTCTGGGGACAACTCCTCATCGAGGCTGAGGCGGAGTTGTCCGTTGATTACCGGGCGGCCGTTATGCACTACCCGTTCATCAGCGATCCTCGTCGGACCGACCTCCCCACTGATGAAGACCTCCCAACTCTTATCGAGTTCCTCACGCGCCGTGCCGCACGCGCTCGTCACCGACTCCTCCACCCGAGGAGGGTTCGAATTGGCCGGACGAGGGTGAAGCGGGACCATCGGGATCGACGTAACACGCTGGAATTTTGGACTATGGTAGGGGAACGAGCAGTCGCGATTGCCAAGAGCTTGGCGAAATAATTTTACTGTACAAATTTTTCCATACAAGTTTTGTAACCTGTCGAAGAATTCAAGTAATTTTCTTGCTTCCCCTGTTGAGCAATTTATTAAGTTCTGATGAACCTTTCAATTTGCCCAACGGAGCGCCCCTCGATTATCCGTATCCATCTCGTCTCTCGGATATATCCCATCATCCCACGTTATGGTTCCACTCTATGGGAATAGTATCGCCTAAACGATCCTAGCCCAGTATAAATAGTCCATTCGCGATTGTGATTTTCAAGATGGCGATGTCTCCTCCTTCGCCCCGGATTATGACCCTCTTTCGTCACTTCCTCGTTGAAGACTCTTGGCCAACCTTGCCATCTCACTCCAATATTTATGACGCCCTAGCTCCAAATGTGGAGACATTGTTTCAGTTACGCCCGGTACTGGAACTTCTGTTCGTTCACGGATGTTTCCTGACCCATTGTTTCTAGGAGAACCCTTGCGATTCTTGCTCGGGAAACCCCTCATCGGCACATTTATCCGCTGGAACGCCCCATGCTTCCCATGCATTATTCAAATGACCCAAGATTACTGCACGTTCTGCAGCCGCGAGGCTTTCTGCCTCCGCCTAGCCCAGTATCGCGATATCCGTTCTACTCTACTCCCAGACATTGGTACGCATTTATCCTGGTTTTTGGGGTCGTTCTGATCAATCGCGATAGAGCGAGATGCCTGGATTGCCCAGTTCTACTCGGATTGTGCCGCAGCCTTTCATCTCTGGGACAATCGCTCCTATCCCTATTGGGTCTTTCTTCTTTCTTCGCCCAGGGAATCGTAGAATACATCCGACCCATCCCCATGACGCCGCGCCTTGGCCGGTTTCGATGAACTGGAGAAGATCTTTAACCTCCCATCATACTTGATGTCTAGG
>JARKIC010002939.1:0-41259 GCA_029378375.1 Mycena olivaceomarginata
AACGCAGAAAAAGCGAGTTCCGCTCTGGTTTAGCCGCCAGCGCGAGACATAAACAACCGTTAAAAACCTTTCTGAGCAACCAATTCCACCAGCGGAAGATTTTGAACTCACAAACGAGCACGAATTTGTGTGCTGCCCCCGCTCACGCAAGCTTTTCACACTTCCTCAACAGATGGATTAGTAACGTCCTCTCTACACAATCCACAAAAATCTGATCACAATATTGACCTGTAGAGCGACCAACGACCTCATGTGTCCCCGCAGTTGAACCACATTCTCGATACAGCGGCTAGTGAATGATGGTGATGCACCGCCTCCTGACTCGCACCGCCATGCTCGACGTCCGACGATATCTTTGATTCGACGGTAATGGATTCTTGATTTTTATTCTCCTGCGGAATCCGCAGCCGCAGCTCCCTTCTGGGCGGTGTAATCCGACGAGACCGAGACCAGTTGTTGCCTGTATTTCGTCCGTAGCATTTTTTCGACCGTCGTCGTTCCTCCAGATGACGCTCGAGGTTGAGCAATAAAACAAAATCATCAGAACGATCTTCTTCTCAGACATCTCCTCAAGCTGAATGACGAATGCATCATGAATAAGCTGGCTCAGTTCGAAAAGTGAGTCCTGTTCAGAGATCATCATCGTGGATTGTTAGGATCAAACTCTCCGCAGTCTTTGCCCATATGTGTGGCGGTGGATAACTATGGTGACTTTACTCACTTGGATTTTTTACTGCTCAAGCGGCATATTCTGAGGTGCAGAAGATCCATGCAGGTTTTTCTACCGGTTTCGTCCTACATGCTGCGCAATCTGTAGTATAAAGGGTAACGGTGCAACTCTACGATTTTCATCCTCTTCTACTCCGACCTGGTGTCTGCACTCTTCTTTTTTTCCAGTCTTCCGTTCATAAATCCGCCTTTCGCTTTATTCTCCCCTTTATTTCCCGATGGTTCGCGTCTTCTGTGGCTCTCTCCCTTCTCGTTGCAGCCTATGCTGCAGCCGGCAAGTTTCTCTGTCGTGTTTAAGGAGAAATATTGAACCGTCCTCTTCAGCACCAATGGCACCAGTGCATAGACGCCAGACCGGGGACCTCGACTGCAATCTTGCACGCTTGAAGATCGTCTTCGACGTCGCCGCCACGCAGAAACTAGTCAGCCAAATCAACTCGACGTCAGTCTGGTACCACATCCTTGATAAATACAACTAATCGATAACTACAGCGACCCTTAGCGACCGCGAGTGCCGTAGCAGTGGCGCAGGCCGGACTGCAGAGCGTGAATAGCGCGATCCAGGACATTCTGGCTGCCGTTTTTGCAGGGCAGACTGCCCCCGCCGATTCCCGCGACCAAGTTCGCAGGGGTTGAATACGGCCATTCGGCGCTTAACTTGATCAAGGAGTGAGTGGCAGGATTCAACAAATGTAGGCCATGAAGGACTGATCGCAAATGTTTTCCAGCCCCCAGTTTGAATGCTACGGTTACAGAAGCGCAGAAGCGGCTCCTCACTGCTGGCGCTGACGGAGACAAGGTGGTCGCGGAATGTAAATAGGCGAGGGAGTCGTGTACTCTTTTTTGTCTCCCGTGGCGGGTGGCTATCGACTTTCCAACTCCGTCGGGTACATTCCTCTTCTTTGAAACGAAGAATCAGAGTTTTCGTGAATTCTGCAGAATACATGCAAGGATAGAAATTGGTTGTGGAAGCAAGTTCAGCCGAGAGGAAGTGTGAAAAACTTGTGTGCGTGGGCAGTAGGAAATAAACTCGTGGACTCGTATGCGCTGTTCCGTTCGAGGCAATCTTCCCGTCGTACATCTCCATCCTCGATACCGCACCTGGTGTCAATCCTCATAACTTCAGCCTCACCTCCCCTTCCCCAATCTTTACCACGATCTTGCCGAACTGTGATCCATTCTGCATCATTTGGAAGCCTTCCTCGGCGGCGTCCAGTCCGGGAAGGACGGCGGCAACGACGGGGATGATTTTGTGCTCCGTGAGGAACGCCGTGGCCGCAACGAGGTCGGCGCGCGAGCCCATCATCGTGCCTAGTGAGTTCATAGTTTCAGTGAATGTATGTTGAACGTTGAACCGAGTCAGGAAGGAAAATAGTCCGTAGAGTACACACTGCAAAGGAAGAACTCTGCAGAAGGAAATGAAATGAAACACACCAATTAGTTGCTGGCCGCGCATCACCTCGCGCATTGTCATGCTGATCGTCGGCGAGGCGGTCATGCCATAGCAAACGACCTTCCCACCGCTCTTGAGGTACTTGCTCGTCTTGGCCATAATCTCATCGCCGCCCGAGTCGATGATCGCAGCCAGCTGTGCGGAGCTTTCTTTCAGAAGGGCTCCGAGTTCGTTGGGCCAAGAGTCTGGGAGGGTTTGGGTGAATTACCAGTGAAGTTGCAAGTTGCTGTGGAGAGGAACACCCACCAACTGAATACCGTACCCCGCCCTTTGCCCCAAGTTTCACCGCCTTGTCAATCTTTCCCTGGCTGCCAGAGGTAACGTATACCGAGGCGCCCATGGCGACACAGATTTGCAGTGCGAGTAGCGCTACACCGCCACCAATGCCTGTGATGAGAACCGCGTCACCTCGCGAGATTCCCGCAAGTGCGATAGCTCTGATTGAAAGTGGTCAGTGAGTGCAAAGATATACAGAGGGAATCGAAGGTACCTCCAAGCAGTGAGCCGGCGAGCGGCCACGCGGCGATCTGCTCGTCGCTGAGGTGTGCAGGTGTCTGGAGCACCTCTGTGCGCGGAACGACAACATATTGCGAGAACGTGCCGACGGGGGGGAAGACGTGCCGCCGACAATTCCGAAGCTGCAGTGATATTAGCTTTATTCGATTTTTGATTGAGTAGGAGAAGATTGAATATGAGGATATGCTATTTGAGGATAGAATCGAAATGGAACTTCAACGCACTCGGATTCAGGTCCGTTAGGATCGTTTCCCAGCCGCGCATCGGAGTGAGGAAAACGCGTTGCTTGAGAAGGGGATCAGCGGAGTCGGCGGAGGCGATTACCGTGCCTGAGGTATCCTCGGCAAATGAAGGTGAAATGTTGTGGATGCAGCGTGCGTACCGGCACCATCAGCACCAAACGTGCTTCCAACAGCAATTCTGGGGTACATGCCCTTGCGTATCCAGAGCTATTCCATTCAGGCGTTATTCTTATGCTTCTGATGTCCAAATGTAGGAGCATAAACGTACATCGCGGTGGTTAAACGCTGCTGCACCAATTTTGACGAGAATCTCGCCAGATTTGAGCTGGGGAATGGGCTGTGCTTGTACCACCGCGTCATGGAACAGCGGAGTACGCTCCGGCGGGGACTTCTTCGAAACTAGAGCGTTGGTGGTGCGGGGCAATCTGGCGACCATGGTCGTTCTGTCGGAAGTCTGAGTGGACGCGATGACAAGGCTCCGGCATCGGCCAACCTTATTACCGGAGACCTGACCCGATGGCGGCACCACTCTGTGGTTCGAATCTTTCCCATCATGTCTGCGAGTTCCCCTTCGCACCGTGTTTATTCTTTGAGGTTCATTGGATTTTCATACTCGATCCGCATTTTATCGAGCAATCCCTTCTTGACTCTAGAATCATTTCTCACGGTTCGAAAATTTTAATTCTTCCGCCGGTGGAAGTTGGCTGTTTAAAAAGATTCAAGAGTTTATAGACCTTTCAATGCCTCCTACTTTATCCCACAGAAGATGTCGGATTTTGTAGAGGTGCGTCACCATCAGGCCCCCGGTCACTTTCTTAGATTCATCGGCTGAATGGTCCAAAAAAGGAACATTTACCCGTTGATGAAATCAGGATCCACGTTGGCCCCCTGCTACTCATATAATACCTACTTCCGCATATGAAGTTGGACACTCCGTTATGGAAGTTGAACACTCCGTTTTGCCGCAGGAATCAGTATATAGTCTGGAATTTTTATTACGGGGCAACAAGTTCTAATAAGTCTACCTAGGTCCTACCTAAGGCTATTCCTCACAAACTACCACACCCCGATGATATCCCCCTCCACCCAGCTTCCTGACGCACGCCTCGTCGTGACCGGGCACACTCCCGACGGCACCTCCGTATTCACCTCCGATGACATTCGCTCGCCGTTCATGCCTTTCGGGCCTCAGAGCGTCCACTTACGAGCTTCCATGCCAGCCCTAGCGTCCCCGCGTCGAACATCGCGCCCTACCCCAACCTCGCGACCGTCCTACCGAGATGCCCGTCCGAGGGCGTCCTTTTCGCCATCACCGATTACCCACCCGGCTTCAGCGCGCCGATGATGCACCGCACGCAGAGCATCGACTACGCCGTCGTTGTGTCGGGGGAGATCGTCCTCGCACTGGACAACGATGATGAGAAGACAGTGAAGGCCGGAGAGTTTATCGTGCAGCGCGGCACGAACCACGCGTGGCACAACCGCACAGAGGCGCCGTGCCGCGTTGTATTCGTCACGGTCGGCACGGAGAAGATCGTGCTCGAGGATGGGAAGGTGTTGGAGGAGACTGTGTTTGGGAAGAAGCCTGAGTAAAACAGAAAGAGCAGCTGCAGCAGAATTGGTTGTTCCAATCTCAAGAAAGTGTAATTCTGTGATTTATTGCACGCCTTTTCGACTTGGGTGAATGGGAATAGATAGCACAAAGATTCTGCACACCGCTCTCGCATATACACCTCATTTATCGCCAGCCTCGCCGACCAACATTGAAGCGGTCCTGGCGACCTCTCTCCTGACCATCCAACGGAATCCTATCCTTCCAACTCAAATCCCATCCCCTTTTTCTATCCAACACCGCGACTCCGGTTCGAAGCATCATGAATATATACATAGGGGGAAGGGCTGGAAACACAAACTGGGTTCAATTTCTCTCCGTCGCCTCTTGGCAACGAATGCCTCTGCGTAAGTCCAAAAGTCTGTTCTCCCCTGCGTACCGATTTGGCAATCCAGGATATAGCTCTCGCTGGACAACACCATCGACAATTTGAAGAAACGCGGTTCCGAGTTCTCCCATCTACTAAGCGGAGATGGTCCTTCATGCATGCCGATGAAGACCTGTAGGTTGTGTCATATCACGAGTATTTTGTCCGCCGCAGCGTTGGACAGCTGGAGGAATCCCAAGTGGGTGAGCATAGGAAGAAGAGCGAGAGTGGTCCAAGAGTTCCAAGAGCCGGGACTCGACGCGTTAAACACGTCGAAATGTGTGAGGGAGGACAGCATGGGAAGTGCAAGATTTATGGATCCATATCGACCAAAAAAAGAGGCGATAGGAGCAGATAGCCGCCGTAGCCTTGTGTGCTCAAGATGCCAGAACATTAAAGGATCGGCATTGAAGAGAACCAGCGATCGTAGGCCGGTACAGGCAGGAAGACCATCATCCAATGCACGCGGTGGAAAACGTTTCGTCTGCGAAGATATACCAATCCACGACCGGATTTGGACCAAACCCGGTCGTGGATGAACTGGACAGATTTTGACTCGATAGTGTGCTGAAGAACGCGAAAGCGACTACGGAAGGGGGTTCACCCGTGAGTGTGAACATTCTATATCTGAGAGGCTCGATCCTGGAATATTAAGCTTAGTACGCTGTTACACTCACCATTCAAGGACTCGCGCCGCAACGAGGAGCAGATTAGGGATTGTCTCTGGGTAGATTTTTGCTGCTGCCATCTCGAATGTCTGCCGTTCCAGTTCGGGGGGAAGTATACGGTCTACCCCGACCATACCGTGGTCGTCGGACTCAAAGTGCAATGCTGTGCACGTGCTAGATGTCGGTTCAGAATGAGATTACTTAGATTAGATTGCATTCCCTTGCCTTCCCAACTACAAAACCAGCATGCGTGCTCCATTATTTTTCTTATCGCGATATCGTATCATGGCGCCCATACGTTCGAACTCAATCCTAACATCAACGTTGGCGAATCCGGCGACGGCTGATAGGTTGAACGTCCAGCTGAACACGCACTTGCTATTGGAGCTGAAATCTAATGCCACGCATCTAATTAATTAATACTTTCTGGTTCCTTGCGGCGTACCGTACCACTTATCCCAATGTTCAAACAGCGAACTTCGAATTGGCCCTTAACCTCGGCCCTATCCGATAGAATATGAACCTGCGCGTCAATGTCCAATGTCAGTTTCAACCCGCAATATTAAACATGAAATGGTACGGGCTGGAAAAAAAATGAGCACGCACGGTAATGGCGCCATCAGCGTCGCCAACCCCGCCAGGAGCGCCGTCGCCCCGACCGTCCCGAGCCGCGTGTACATCGCGCCCGCAAACAGTGGGAAGGCGGCCGCGAACACAGAGCGCAGGAAGCTGTTCGCCGCCATGGCACTCGCGGCGATGGGGCGGTAGGCCTACATACATCATGGGTCGGGGTCAGCAGGATTCACAGTGCAGTTGAAGTTGAAGTGGAAGTTGAAGGAGGAGGGAAGGGAGCCACACACCGAAACAAGATACGTGAACGTCGCCGTGAACACGAAAAACATACCCGTGCCAAACGGGACGGACGCTAATATGGGCACGATCCAGTGCACGCGGGGATATGTCGTGAACGCGAACCAATAAAGCGCTGCGCATGTTAGTTAGAGGCACGTTTTCAAGTTGGAATTATTCAACACGAGGGCGAGTGCCCACGCACATATCGGCACCAATATTCCGCCAACCTGGCCCATAATGAGAAGCGTCTCAGGAGGTGCCTTCCCTCCGTGCCTCGCTGCTGTTCTCGCGGAAAGCCTGTCTCTCGCATTAACCCCACATTCTGGTTGAAGTTGGAAGCGCTGATTCACGACTGACCTATTCCAGAACGGCTGCGTCGCGAGCCCAGCCACCATGCCGACCCCGATACCCAAAAACGACAATCCAGTTGTCTGAACGTTGAAATGGTGCCCGTTCTCGAATATCAGCGGGAAGGCCTGGAACATGAGATACAGGATCCCGAGGAGGAGAGCATTCCTGATTTGAAGTTAATGACACATCGGTGTTTGAAGATCCCAAGCTCTATTCTACGACGGCGTATACGTACCATATGTCGAGAAGTAAAGCCATTCGGTCGAAGATGAGCAGTTCTTGAGTGGGTGTACTGCAAGTGAGAGGGAAACGGTAAACCAAAGATGTGAACGTACTGAACGGGACGTAGCAACTGAGCAGCAGCGATCTTGCTAGAGAGGTATCGTGTCGATCAAGTGGTGCCCAATATGTCTGGTCCCCGGTTTCTTTGCGCAGTCTAACACAAAAGCTCAGAACACACAAAGAAAATCGATCGGTTCCCACCTTGCGGCTTTCCGTTTGAGTAACACCGGGGCATAAGATTCCGGGACGAACTGGCAAAATATCAGAAGCTGCCAACCACCCGTCATCTCAGCTCACCAAAAAAATCGCGAGCATTTCAGCGCCAGTCCAAATGAGCATGATCCGATAGGTCCACCGCCAATAGAGGTTCTATGTGGAGCTCAGCACTCGGGCTCATCGCGGGGACGATGGGAAGAAAAGAACCTGATTGATAAAACCGCCTATCAATGGGCCCAGCACTGTTTATTACGCGGTGAGTCTCAGCTTGAGAAGACGACATGAGATTGTATGAACCTGGGCCGAGAAACTATGCGAAGAATTAGAGAAAACAGGATTGAAGATAGCGGACATCGCACCGGAGATATCGTATAGATGGCCATCGGACTGTACGATAGATGAGCCTATCATGACGCGCCGAAGATGAGTATTGGTGCCTACGTCGCCACCTGGGAGCCGGAAAACATGTCGGCTATGCTTCCGCCGGCGACGCTCAGGAACGAGGCTCCGGCGGTGCCCAAGAGGAAACGGAATACAAGCATAACAGCTACTCAAAAATGAGTGCTGGTCGTTCAAAAAGTGTGTGAAGCAAACGAACCTATGTTCGGTGCGAACACCACAGGAAACGAGAGCACGACCAATAGGATGTACGAGACGCGGTATATTATAGCCCGACCGTACACCTGATGATGATCAGAAATATACGGAAAGCAAAACAGATTGCACATACTTCTGAGAATGGGCCGGTGACCAGGGGCCCTAATCCTAGTCCTATTTTTAGAGTGAGGACCTTTCACATACATCCGAAGAGAAGGGTCGGACCTAGAACAAACAAGCTGATAGTGAGGATAGTAGGCCTCTCGAGAGACGCGGAACTCTTCTGCCATCTTCAGTTCTGTAAACGCCGCCTGCAAGGGGACGAATGAGTGAGACTTAAACCGGGACATCGATGGAGTTGAACCCACCACGGACGAAGCACAGGCGACGCATAATGACCCAGCAGCGATTACCACCACGGCCAACCATTTTCTAAAGGTAGAGAAGCAAAGGGGATTCTCTGCAGGGTCTAACGCCGAGACGAGGCGATCATCTGACTTTTCCGGAGACTGTCCAGTCGCCAGTGTCGCGGGGTCTTCTCGAGGGGTTTCCATTGTTGAGGACGAGTTCGACGGGGCAGACATGGAAGACAGGAAAACGAAAGACTTCCGCTTGTTGACCGAAGGTATGTAACTGGCCTTTGTTGTGCTAGAAGCGGCACGGCCGAGGTCGGTGTCGACGGGAGGGGGAGTGATGGTGGGGACATATTTTTGCGGGAATCACACCCGGATTTGGATTCATCAAGACTCGGGGATTCTCTACCCAGTTTAGCCATTGTTGGAAAAAGATATCATAAATTGAATGCCGTCAGTTGAGTTAGGAGAGGAAGATTGGAGGACACCGTGGTACGAGAAGATGTCGACAAAGGCGTGCGAACATCACTGGCAGATTCGGCAATCTTACGCCGCTACCATCACGACCACCATGACCACGGCGGCGCTTTTTTCAGTTCCTTCGCTGCCCGACCTCCCGACCGAGCTGCTAGTCGAAATAATCTCCCATTACGCGTCTCCATTTACCTTCCTCTCCCCTCTGGTGCGGGAGGAGCATGCCGCGACACAACGGGAAAAGGCTCAGGTTCTGCGTGCCCTCTCGCAGACCTGTTCTGACCTGCGGCGGATATTTCTGCCACTCCTGTGGGAGCGGTTTGAGGTGTCCCAGCTTAATTTCCAAGAGATTTACACCAAGAACGAGCTCGCGACGCTCATTTTTCCTTACATCCGATCCGTGCACATCTCGCTAAAATCCTGGTCCCCGTCCGGCGAAATGGAAACCGTTTTCCTGTTTATCGAATTCCTGCGCGCACTGCCGAATCTTACCGGTCTCCAAATCTACCACGGTGTTCCGTGGCTCATGGTGCCCATCTTCTCCTACGCGTTTGCTGACGCCTCCTTCCCCGCCGTCACCGCGCTCGCCATCCCCGACTCGCTCACCAGCATCCTCCCCCGCGTTTCCCAACGTAAAGACGCTCGGCTGCCCTTCCCTGTCGAACAAGGGCAAGCTCATCGCCGCCGCAAAGACGCACCTCCCGCACCTCGAAGCCCTCGCGGGCCTCCGCAGCCGTGACCTGGCGACAACTTCCGACCCACCCTCGCACCCCAATTTCCGCACCTGCGTGCGCTGTCGATGGCGAGCACGTCCACTGTCGAATACAAGGATATGTTCCCGCGCCTGCACGCTTTCACACAGCTGAGGGAGCTGGAGCTGCTGTACCAGGACGACCCCGACCTCCTCTCGCTTGAAGAGCTAGTCGCGGGCGGCAGGAATGTCTTGCGTGCGTCACACAGCACAGACGTGAAGGCGCTCCGGGTCTGGGCCCTCGACAAGTCAGCAGGGCCACAGATCGTCTATTTTGAAAGGTGCTAAGAGCGTAAGTCTGTCGTTACCCTGTGATTTTTCGATTTCTGATCCAGTTCCCAGTGTTGTACAGTACTTAACGCAGAAATGGCCGAAAACTGACTCCCTCGCATCTTGCACACCTTTAATACGTGCAGCTGCGGCTCTGGAAAGATTGTTGGTTTCCTTAGGCCACCCTCTACGGTGTTTGTGTAAATTCAACCTAGAGCCGTAATCGCTTGAATAATACGAGTTGCGATATGAGCGCAATTGTGCATTACAGTAAAGATAACTTGATTCTTCCAACTCAGATCCCATCCCCGTCTTCGATCCAATGCCGCGACTCTGGTGTGCTATGCATCAGCGATATGTAGCGAAGAAGGGCTGAAGCACACGAACTGGGCTCGATTTCCCCCCGGCGCTTCTTTGCGACGAATGCATCGGCACGGGCCCAAAAGTCCATACCGCCACGGATACCAGTCTGCCAATCTAATACATAGTCTTGAGTCGACAACACCATCGATACGAAGCGCGGATCCCTATCGGCGATAGCGGAACGCAGCGCGAGTCCATCGCCATGCATGCTGACGAGGACCAGCAGCTTGGGGCATGTCGCGAGGATATTGGCTACGACGGTGTCATCAAGGTCGATGAAGGCCAGGTGGGTGAGCAACGGGAGAGGCGCAAGACCGGACCATTCGCTCCAAATATCTGCGTCCACGATGTCAAAGACATCGAGATGCGTGAGGGAGGAGAACATAGGCAGTGTTAGATCGATGGGCGCCAAGCCCCGGGCATGGAAAAAGTGTCGAATCTGGGCAGAAAGCCGCCGTGGCCGCGTGGCCTCAAGCTGGGAAAGCATTCGAGGATGGGCGTGGGGGATAACTAGCGATCGTAATCCGGTGCAGACGGGAAGGATATCGGCCAATGAATCTTCGTAAAACCCTCGGCTGCGCACAGGTACCAAACTTTGTCGTGGATGAACTGGGGAGGTTTTGACTCGATTGCCTGCTTGAGAAAACGTAACTGAGGGCAGACTGATGGAGTGCCCGTGAGTGTGAACGTTCTATATCTGAGAGGTTCGATCCTGAATGCTCGCGATGAATTTCTGGTGTCTTACGACTGTCGAGCCAGGCTCACCATTGAAGGACTCGCGCGGCAACGAGAAGCAGACTGGGGATCGTTTCGGGGTACAGCTCTGCGGCGAGCTCAAATACAATCCGCTCCAGTTCTAGGGGAACCGACGGGTGTGCATTATCCATTTCGTGGATGTGGCGCGAGGTCAAGAAGCGAAAACGTGGGAGTTCGAAAATCAGATCAGAAAATGATAAGAGAAAGTTAAGTAGATTACACTGGGCGGCAGGCGTCTAGGCTAAGGGATAATCAGCACATCGCGAAGAACAAATGTCACAGCAAGATCTCAGAGCGTCGGGGTACGTTGGACGAAGCCAGTATGCCTCCTCCCCTTTCTTCGCTCTTCTGATCTTGAACCGATTCGGTTGTTTAGTTGTAGTTGACATCTCTCAGCAGATTCGTCACACTTGAACAAAACCACCTTGCTGCTAGTAACGCAAGTCTCAACTTTAATTTGATAAGACGACCGCTCCTCGGAGGAAACGGTACGTAGGTCGCCACTGTTGCACATATTATTCACCATCCCAAACTTGACGGCATTCCGATCCCCGTATCCGCCAAAAGCCGTAACGTCCGCGCCAGCTCCCTATCCTCGTCGTTGTGCACGAAGCTGAGCGAGCCAGACTCATCTTTCGGGGGAAACATGATATCGACCCCCTCGTCCGGCTCGCATACCGTCCCTTCTGCAAAGATCTATTCAATTTGCTTATCAGCAGACGAACCAAGACTGAGCAGCAAACAGGAAACGAACAGTTCCGTTGATCATGTACGCTTTCAGGGCTTTCGCAACACACAGCGAGGGGTGATTAGTTGAGCAGTGGCTGAATGCGACCTTGATTAGATGGACAAGGACTTTGTGTGAACGAGAAACACTCGCCCGTAGCCATTATTGTGGAGCAGTCGCGCGTTTTCCTTGCCGAATAACTCGACCATGCGCCTGCCGGACGAGATCGGCGTTATTGGGTCCTACGCATCGAATAAGACAAAATACAAAGGGTAAACGAACAACTCACGAAACTGTTGGAGACAAAGATGACTGGGTTCCTATGCGGAAAGGTTAGGGTTCGGTTTGACGAAACCTCGAAGTAGTCACATACTTGGGTTTATGCAAACCAGTATCGAACTCCCAGTGGCCCTCGTATCTAGCTGGAGGCGGCTGGACTTTCCCCCAATGCCGGCATCGCACAATACTCGAAAACCACCCGGGCCCACCGAGTTGGTTCGGTGCAGCCAGCTAAGAGGAATTGAACCAGCACATACGAGGGAATGTTGTTTCGTAAACGCACCTCATCGCGCCATTTCAGCCACTGCCCCGTCCACAGCTCCACGTCGCCCTGTCCGACCTCAAACGGCGGAGCATCCCCGCACGAAACCGCCATTCCCGCCTCGCTCTGCCCCATCTCGCGGCCGGCCCCCCACCCCGCGTTATCCGCCCGCTGCGCATCCGTGATATTGCGTCTGTGCTCGTCCCATTTCGCGCCACCTGCGCCGCTGAGCTCCGCAAGCGCCGTGCCGTTTCCATCCTCCGCGCGCGCAATGGCCTCGGCCAGCGCGGCCCAGCTGTTGGGGCGGTACATGGCGGAGAAGATCGCGCCGGTGAGGTCCCCGCGGTGGAGGACAGATGGGACGGCGCCGTTCGTCGGGTGCGGCACCGGCAATGGAGCGGTCTCAAGCTGGGTGGCCAGGCCCCAGATTCGCGCAGAGAGCTGGGCGGCGGTGGTGTCGGCGCTGGGAATCAGAGCACAGCGCCCGGGGCCAGCGGATATACAATTGGATACGAAACCCTCGAAGACCTGGGAAGTGGTAAGTTTTTGAATGTGGCAAGGCTTTTCGGTAAACCCACTCCATTGGTGTATTTCCCGGCACTTAACCCGTGCTCCAGCAAGGAGGTATATTGTTCGGGTGCGTAGACCACTGTTCCAAACCAGTGAGAGGAATCCTAAAATATGTGACGCGACACACCTCCATCAAGAACCACACGCTCAGAGTGCTCGGGGAACATGGCAACGTACGTAGCACCCAGAGTTGTCCTACGATAAGTAAACCTTCTCGTTGGATGCCGGTCCACTCAAGGTTCAATAATATGCCTTACCCATAAGAAAAGCCCCAGTAATGCAGACCGTCATCTCCCACGGCTTTGCGCATCTGATCCAGATCGCGAGCGACGTTGACGGTCGTCACACTCCGCAGAATCTTGTCCCCAACGGCGTCGCGGCACAGCTCTGTGAGGAGCTGGGCCCGTGAGGAGGTAACGAGGAGAGTCCGGTTGAGCGTAGCGACATCCGCGTCGTTAAAGTCAAGCACATTGCTTTCATGCACAAGAGAATGGAGCTCTCGGTGGCAGGTTTGTTGGGTGGCACCTTGACCGCGCGAATGAGACCGCAGTTGCATTTGTAATCCTGAACGAAAGAAGAAACGTACGATACCCTCGGAGTCGTCATGTTGACCCCTCGAGGATCCCAGCTCACGATATCGAATCTACCCTCGAAGATGTCACTGAGCAGCGGTCCTTTACTGAGGAGTCCCGAGTGCCCAGAACCTCCTGGTCCCTGTGGGGTATGTACGAGACAAGTCAAGTCAATATAGGACACAGAACAGTCGAATCTGCTCACCCCCGATTGGTGAACAGAGATCCAAGGCGCTCTGCGCTCGGCACCGTCGCTGGAAACATCCTCATAGCGATGACAGTCTTGTCCTCGGCGGAAGGGGCGTCGTAATCAAGAGGAACGGCGAAGAAGCTACAGTAGAACGTCGAGTTATCAGGGCATGCGGTCCACTGGATTGTCGCGTTTTCTCGAATGAGAATAGAGCGTGGAGCGGAGGATACAGCCGTCAGACGTAGGAGAGCATCGAGGATCGAGCTTCCATTCCAAAAAGACGCCAAAAGTAGCGTGATCAAAATGGCGATGACTCGGGGACGGGAGGCGAGGGGCCTTGTGGGTCCAGAATTCTTCCACTTTTCAACAGGACGCATTGTCTTGGAAGACTGAATGAGGGACTGGAAGACGACGCGCTGATAAGCGCCGGGGAGATAAAGCGGTTGATCCGACAACAGCCGCATTGCGAGTACTGGTAATTATTCAAGGTATATTCCAAAGCAAATAGTTTTGGTGTTGAGGAGAGGGGTCGGTCAGCTTTTTTTTGCTTGAAAACGTTGGACATAAATACACGACAAATGGTGATTCGTAACTGGCAGAAGCCTGAAACTTCGTTATATACTCTCGCTAGCACCATACTTCGTCGGGATCTTCCCCGTCGAAGCATACCACTCGGTGGGCAGTGCGTGCAGGTAGAATACTAGGGAATAAGCGTTCGAAATGCTCCCGCGCTGCGCGTGTTATAAACGGAAACGGTTGGAGTCTTAGATGTAAGTTAGCCTCTATAACCCTGTGAAATACAGGTATTTTTAGTTCATCGTCCATATATTATACATACGACATCCCTCAAAACTAAGGTATGGAATCCAGTTGAATCATATCCTCTTCGTCTAAGTCCGTTTTCAACTGAGATCAGTGAGGTAGAGGTGCTCGTGTAGCCAGCAGACGGCAAGGAAGAGCATGAGCCCCAGCTGCACATTCATGATGAATGTGAATGTCTTTGAGGACGGGGGTATGTGCTTATGAATACTATATGCCTCGGTTAAATTATCCGGCTCTGAAACATAATCCTCAGCATTCACCACTATCTCACGATGTCAGACCGAATGTTATGACACTGCGGGATTTTTTGGGCTCACCGTGTGAGGATACCAGATAAAGCGGGTATCCGAGATGGCGCGCGACATCCTGGCTGTCCGGATCGAAGCCTTTGGCCCGGTGGAATTTTCGGAGTCCGGCGTAGACACTAGCATCCCATGATCGCCTGCAAGCACCTATTTTGAGCTCAATTGAGGGGAATCCGAGTCGTGTCGCATCATCTGTGCTGAGGTGGTCAACACCGAAGGGATCGAGAGACCAGTATGCTGGACAGTCCGGCCATCTAAATGACGAGGCGCCGGTCTGAAGAATTTTTGCTGGGCAAACGAACAGATAGCCAGTAGGGCCACCGTCCGTAAGTCCGGATATCCTGATTTCAAAATCAATGTTCGACACATACACTGTTTGCATAGGTTACCGCACAACGAAACCATTGATGAGTTGGGAACGTACCATATTTCTCGAAATTGGATGTTATGTTCAGGTGGGTAAAAATATGATTCGCTTGGCAGAGCCAGGTCATCCCAGAGCATAGGAACCCATGTTTGCCGAGAGTGTGCAGTTCACCACGTCAGCTGAGTCGAAACTTGAGTAAAAATCGTTAGGACAGATCACTCTACAGACACGAATGAAATACCGGGTCCACTCGTTCCTCATGACCAGTCCGGCCGCACCGCGCCACCGACCGACTTTAACATCTAAATCCGGTAAGAATGCAATCTCAGCTGAGACTTCAGCTTGATGCCGGGAAGAGTCGGGAAGTACTCCACCCAGATTTATCGTTGCAGGCGTGGATACGGTGATGGTTCGACATCGTGCTAGATTGTAGCAACATATTGAATGATACTGTTCTAATGACACAGAACCGAGAACCATGGCCTCCTTGGATGGTGCGTTCAAAGGAGTGATTCCTTGTGGATTGGATATCTTGTCCCTAAATAAATACCAGAAGCGAGTGTCGCTCGGTATTAGTTCTGCGCAGAGTCGTCCAGTTGAGCGATATATCCAAAATGTGCACTGTGTTGTTTCCTGGAGTCGCTGGTAAGGAACTCAGTTATCCGGATGACTGGACTCACAAGGGACTGTTGAAAAGTGGAACGGAAATAATCACGTGCCGTCTGCAGGAGTCTCAGCGAGCAATCCGAGACGGTTGAGACGGTTGACTTTTCATACCCAGAACTCCGTAGCCTGAAAGCAGCTCAGTACCCGAGAAAGGAGGATATGGCGGATTAGCGTACGCAATAGCGGTATATATACACGGTCAAGATTGGCGAATGACGATGGAGTTCCACGAAATGTGGAAACGGTATCAGGTCTAATTCAGGGGAAAAGTTAGTGAATGTGAGAAGCTTTAGGAAAATCCCACGCCGCACCGTCGTGAAAGACTGCAGCATGTATCTTAGACGAGCTTGTGATACCACATAGCTGCATAAAACATGGATGGCTGACAGGCACATCCATCAACATTGCAGAACAGAATTGATTTCGATACTCCCTCACCGAAGCCATGAATATCGCAGAATATCCTGCCGCCATTCGTGCTAATTTGACTCAGAATATTTAGAAGGATAACGGAGTGAGGCGTACCTCTGCGCGATCGCCGTGGTACATGGCCACTGTCATAGTCCCCTCCAGACCCACGACTCTGGCGGAGTATACTCGGCGAACAGAACATCGAGCATGTACACGGCGGACGGTGCGCGACCCTCCATCCGATCCCAGTTCCTCTCGGAGATGAATGTCTCCGAGGGGAATCCTTCGAAAGTCTTCCCATCTCGTTAGTATCATTCGCAAAAATGCGCAGAAAGAAATTACCCGTTGTGGGAGGAGTAGCGTAGTTTATGACGTGGAATGAGCCACCAGCCACAACGAAATTGCGTGAGCCAGAGAAAATGCCGCTGCCGCACCTGGATCACGATCCGCGTGTATGTTATTAACAAGGAAGTGCTCACGACACAATTTCAGGATCCTCGGGGGTCGAGTCAGAGGCGAGCTCGTAGTTCTCGTGGAGTTTGCTGTCCATATATGATAGACGATGGTGGTGGAACGACGAAGGGAGTGAGAAAACACACGCTGCGACAGCTTTCACGCTTTCACGTCACTTCACTCTCTTCATCGCTGTGCCTGAAACCTGATTAGGTAGGTCATCTTTCAGAGTAAATGACCGGCGCCAACCATCGCCCATGATCCCTCCACGTCCGCCACGCCACTCACGCCAGTCACCCTGTACATCTGGCATGAAGGAAATCCCACCCTAAGCGTCGTGTTGATCGCCCGAAGAGTGGCGGGCAAGTACTTATCGAGCCATTGACTGTCACAGGGGTGGGACGGTGATGGTTCGAATCGCAACATCATGACCTGGCACGTGATACAGTTCCAGGGTCAGAGAATAGTGATCACGTAGTCTCTGTAACAGAGCCGTTAACTGATGTCGAACAAGTAAGGATTAGTGATCACGGCCTCCGTGTTCAAGGAAGTCATTCCTTGCGGACGGAAGAGGTAATTTATGCGGGGAGACGAGAAACTCATAGCACTGTACATGTACCAGTATATTTGGTAATCCCATTAATACTCGCGAGCACTGAGGTTGACTGGGATTTGTTTAGGCGTAGTTTTGAGAACTCCACAAGTCAGTACGACTGCGCGAATGAAATGAAAATAAATCACTGGTAAGAATCGAAATTTTGAGGCCAGACAGCACAGAACGTGAACCCACTGTTGACTACGACTGGTTCTGGGAAGATAAACTGAGAGTCGAGTTGAACTCGGAAGGATAGAGTCTAAATCGAACTGGCAAAGGCTGGTACCGTACGGAAATGTGCTTTCACACAGTACTGCCGTTATTGGGTAGACCGGTTGCGAGTCTAGTAAGCTACTCACACAATTCGATTGAGTATCCGCAGACAGCTGAGAGACATAGACACACAATTGCACAGCGGATAGGGAAAAATGATGGAACAGATCTTTATATACAAGATGTGCCTCCGCTTCGCTCCGGCAACCGAAGATGAATGGAGAAATGTCTATACATTGCATGTGAGAAGTACAATGCTGAGATGAAAGTGGACCATTACCAGCACCTGAAATACGGACCCTGGATTAATTCTTTTGAGGGAATTAGTTTCGAAAAGAAATTATGGATTGTCTACGTACATACTGGTGATTCAAGTCAAGTCCCGGGGAAAGCAGGCTGAACATGAGCATTTTCAACTGTTATGAATCGACGAGCGTGGCACTTGGGTGGACATCGGCAAGACATCGCTGTTGTCTGTCACCCTGCAGAATGGGGTTAGCGGCTTCACGATGCCGTCCGTTGCTCGAATTCGATGCTCTATACATCGACGTCAGAGAATTCACCGCAGAGAACAGTCTGGTGGACACGGGCGAACCCTCGATAGCAATTTTGAATGAATCGAGCCAGCCGGCAGAAGTAAGCATATGCATACCTGACCATCCCTCCGCATTCCACCCATTCTGCTCAATTCTTTCCGCCGAGGGAGGTGGGAGATACAGCGCTTTATCCGACAATAGCATTCTATGGACAGGCATTACAATTTTACGGCGAATAAAAAGGGGAAGAAAGGGGAAAGAATAACTGACAAAGGAACTTGGAAAGTGTTTGTCCTTCTTGGATAACCCTAGCACCATACTTCGTCGGGATCTTCCCCGTCGATGCATACCACTCGGCGGGTAGCACGCGCAGGTAAAATAGCAGGAAGCAAGAGCTCGAAGCACTCCCGCGCGGCGTGTGCAGAGCCCCGGAGCACGAACGGGGAGCCGTTAACGATGAACTGGATCTCTCGGAGGGCCGAGAATGGTGGTGTATCCAGGAGCTGTGCAATTTGCAGGAACGAGGTCTGTGCGGTCGCATTAACCGTCTGGACTCCAAGAGTGAGGGTCTGGAGTCTGCAATGCGGAGCAACGCGTGCGAGCAGACGTTCCAGGAACGGTGAGACGTCCACCTCTGAGGACTCTCCGACGACATTCAGCCGGACGGCTTCACCGATCTCGAGGTGCTGCAGGCCGACATTGTGGTGGAAGTCCATTGCGGATACATGTTCTGCCTTCCATGAGTTTTCTGCGGAGAAAGGAAAAGCTTCACGACTCACGTATGTGCTCGTCTGAATCGCACCGGAGGTTCAAATGACGTAGGTGACCACCCAAGCAGTGGAGATAGGTGGGAACTCTTTGCAGCCACGCTATGGGGAAAGAACCATGGCTCCAGAGCCCGAGAGTGAGGCTCCGAGTTCGGATGGGCAGCATGATAGCCTCAATCGGGGCCCGCATCCCAAAATCCAGACTCAGTGTCCTCAAGTCCAAGGACGGGAAGCTGAGTGGGTGTCGAGGGATGTCAGCCCATTGGACGTCATCCAGCACTAGACTCTGCAAGGCAGGAAGGTTCGACATGAAGTGGACGAAGCTCGCGTAAGAGCCGAAAGTCCCAGACAGCTCGAGCTCGGTCAGCCGCGGGAGATCGGGGAGGCCGTATGGGAAGGGGCACCACAAAACGAGGGAGTAGAGCCGCTGAAATTGGGGGAGCATCTGCAGGATGGGGAGATGTACTCTTTCCTCTGCACCCCAAGCGAAAACTTCCAATCGACGGATGTTATAGAACACGGTGGTTGTGGACAACTCTAGAAGGTCGAGGAATCCAGAAATGTTTTGAGCGGAAAGATAGATAGTGGTATGGTTCCTCGCCAAAATAAACCATTCGCGGCAGACGAGACTACAAGCCAAGAGATCCTTGGGGATGTCGGATAATTGCTCGACGATGAGCTCACATAATTCAGGCGGTATTCTAGGTACCGTGGGATGCATCGTGTCCTGAGAAGAAGAATAGCGAGAGACACATCAAGCCATGAGGACCGACAAGGAGTAGAACGCACAGATGAGCAAGGTGGAGAGCTCAGGGAGTGGAAACTACAGCGTCCCAGTCGACATAGTGGTGAGCGCCCAACCTGTCACGATGGCGATGGCACTGATCATACCGAATTTGTCCTTGTTTGTTCTCTATTAAAATCTTGATTGCCATCATGATGTTCCATCGCATTATAATACTGGGTCGCTCACTCATTTTACGGGCTAACTTCAGCGGAGAAAAATGTTTGTGAGAATTCAAAGTATCCGGCCCCAAGCGATCACCCTTAAAATATGCTATCTCTCAGTAACTGTATTTCGAAAATTACATCGAGAAAACACCACATCGGTGAAGCTTCCTGGGGCTGAGAATGATAATACCAATGTCAGTAACCTTAGTAAATCTGTACAATTCATTCAACACTCACTTTCCATGTTGTCCCAGGTTTATGCGTTGTTAGGCACCTCATCCAGGCGTATTTCGATAAACTGAAGGAATATTGATGGATCTAAGTGAATACAAGCTATTTATTCGGGATGTTCCAGAAGCGGTTTGGAAAATTTATCACAATCTGGGCAGCGCTGGTACGTACTGTCCTTTGTAACCTTGTGAAACCATCAACACCAAGCGTCAACTGGGCATTCAACTATCTTCGGGCATCTCGGGCACAAGTCCAAGTCTGTATTCTATCTCGTGCTGGTAAAATCGATGTTGCTGTATCAAACTGAGAGAAAACTGAGATATATGTTATGTTATTGTCTCAACTTGAGGTAGCAATGTGTGATTGTAAGTCGGCAAACATGCAGGTGCTACATCCACTCCGCGCTCATATAACATCCTAATTTCGACCACCCTCGAACTTCTGCCACTTGATATCGGCGCCCCTCCATTCGTCGCTTTTGAAACGCTCTTCCACGCGAGGCCAATATCCATACTGTATACGGCGATTATTCGGCGCGCACGAGCGCACAACGGTGAGTGTGAGATCGCTCTTGAGGCCCCATCCCATGATGCCAGCGTATGTGAAACGAGGAATGCGTGGGCCGATCGAGAAACGGTATCGTGAGGTCATACAGCATACCCATACGCAGGGGCAGGTCGACGTCTTTCAGCACCGCTCGCACCTGGGACGACGACTGGGCGTCCATGCGCCAGGTCTCCACGACGGTCATCGTCCGCGCCGGGGGCTGAGTGACCAGCATGCGTCGCCAGCTTGCGCCCTCCCGCTTGAAAGCATCCTCCGCCTTGGCTGCCCGTTCCAGGCAGTACACCGCCGGTTCCGAGGCGAAAAAAGGAGTGAACACCTCCACTAGCAGCGGATTCTGAATCGGCTCCGAGCCCAGATCTGGCTGGAAGAAGAGGGTGCGCTGCGGTCCAGGGGTGAGTGTTGATAGCCTGCCATGTTTTGCTGACAAGAGGTGCGACGAGAAGTAGATGGCGCATAGGTAGAAGGGCGAGAATGAGCTCGAGAAGTTCAGGCATTGAAATCACAGTGTCTTGGCTGCCGACATGGTGGTAGGGTGTGAGAGAGGGTTTCGATCACTGGCCGGTTTAGAGATATGGGCAGATCAGATCGATCAGACTCGGAGCCTGTTCACGCGAAGAGAGGATAACCAAGAAATGTTTCGTTCATAGCGCACAAACATTCTACTCACGGCTTCTCGGCAGTAATAACAAAAGCCTCCCAAGTCAAAACAAAATCCCCATCTCCATGCTGCTTCCTCATATACGCTTCATACTTCTTGCCCGCCTCTCCCTGCAGCGCAGGCTTCGCGACTTCTCCCATGTACTTCAGATACCGCCCCATGTCGTCCGTATGCTCGAATTTGATGCTCTGTACGTCGACGTTGGTGAATCCCGCCGCAGTGATCAGGCCGGCGATGGATTCCTTCGTTGAGTACAGTCCGGTGAACACGGGCGGCATGGTGAACCCCTCGATAGCGATTTTGAACGAGTCCAGCCAGCCGGGAGAGATCCAGGTGGTCATGCCCAGTTTTCCCCCGGACTTGAGGACGCGGAAAGACTCTGCCAGGAAACATTTCGATGTGAGAGAGAAGGAGGGGTGCGATGGTTATTCACGAACCTTTCACGACCAATGCGGCGTCAGGAATGACCTGAATTCCGAAATTCATCAGGTTATGGCTGAAATGGTTGTCGGGGAATGGGAGAGCCTGAAAAATGACCGTTCCCAAACCAACGATCCGTAAGTAAGTCCAAGTTGAATTTAGAAGTAAGCATATGCGTACCTGCGCATCCGCCACCACCGCCTCCCCATTCCACCCGTTCTTCTTAATTCTCTCCGCCGAGCTGTTCACCATATACTCCTCGAAGTCCCCACATACAACGCGGACGTCGGTAGTCTTGCCGAGAGCGCCGAAAAGATGGGACGTGACGACCCCTCCACCACACGCGTTGTCGAGAACCACGGCGCCCTTGGGTGGAGTCGGAAGGAGGCCGGATTGGACCAGCATTGCATTCGCTGGGAGACCGGTGATCTCCTCCATCTTTGCGGTATCTTTAAAGGAAAGTCAGTTCAACCGTGGTGTCGGAGGGCAAACGTAAGAACCAACCTTCCGGAGAAAATTTGGAATAATCAGGCTTCATAGCGGGCGTTGGGGTAGTTCTTATGGTGGAAGTTAGGGAATACGAGGGATGAACTTGAGCTTTGCCAGCGGAGCCAGCGTTTATATGAGTTGAACGACGACTGTGCGGGTACCCAACTCAGTGAGGTAATTTCGCACATGATCCGCAGCAGCTTGGTAAGAACTTACCCCACAGGAGATGAAAAATAGCGCGCAACATACCGTGAGGGTCCCCAAACTGTGGAACCGCAGCGGTGAAAACCTAGGATCATGGACATATTTCTGGTCAGTAGAACCCGACGGTCAGTTCTTTAAGTCATTTTTAGCGAGGCTTACTCAGCCTCAAAAAGAAATGATAATGCCGGTCTGAATGGAGCCGTTGAGGACCCCGAGTGGACGAGGTTTGAGCTGTCCCGAAACGGCTCACTGAGGCCAGTAAGTTTACGTCCGAACTCTGAAAGTGGTTGGGAGCAATGAGAATATGAAGCGGCGAGGGACGTCGATTCAGAAGCCGAGGGGAGATACAAGGGATATAACTAAATCATATTGTGTCGGTAGATAGTCTAAATTCCCATCCAAATCGTGGAAGATAATCAAATCCCCATCCGAACCGTGAACGCCGTCCGGAGGAGCAGCTGTCCCAAAAACAGGAACGCAAAGAAGAAGGGGATCGCGGCCGTCCAGCCCTTGGTTCGCAGGACGCTGCTGTAGACTCGGAGGGCGCCCGGGGGGCCTTTCGCGCCGGCCTCGTCGATAGCGGCAACTTCGGCGTCGGAGAGCGGCGCTGCAGAATAAGGAGAGCATGGCAATTATTAACTTAGTGTAAAGACAGCATGGAATGGGGAAGGGGACGCACGGAGGTCTCCGACGGCAAGGTACTCCTCCAGCCGGTCCTTGTTGGAGGTCGTCCTGGATTGTGTCAGTTTGAATTGAGACGACCACGGACAGGAAAGACAAACGTGACGATGACGACCCCCTTCGCGCGCACCCACGACAACAGAACCTGGGTCGGAGAGATACCGAGGCGGTCGGCAGCGGCGGCGACGGGGGCATCGACGGGTCCACCGGGGAATTTGGTGATAGAGCTGAATGGGTATCAATTAATTAACGCGTGGACCTGGAATTTATTTCAATGGGATGGGTGACGCGCACCTGAGACTGCTGTACCCCTCGGTTACAATGCCATGGTTGGAAGACCACTCGAGCAGGGCTTTGTTCTTGGCGAAGTTGTACGGGTGGAATTCGATCTGGTTGACGGCAGGCCAGACGAGTGCCTTCTGGACGAGGTTCTGCAGCTGCTCTAAGGTGAAGTTGCTCACGCCGATGGTCCTTCGAGAATCGAATAAATACTGCATCCATAAGAAATCAAGGGATTGTGCAACGCACTTGGCCAGACCGTCCTTCTTGATGATCTCAAACTCCTTCCAGACGGCGTCGACATCGGGCACAGCCCGGGGATTGTGGATGAGGTAGAGGTCCACGTACTCAAGGCCGAGCTATAAAAAGACCATATATCACGCCTGGTGGTGCCACAAGATAACACGCACGTTCGACAGACTCTTCCGGATTGTTTCTTGGACATCGCCGAAGCCGTATTTCGTGGTGATATACAGGTCAGACCGAGCTAGGCCGCTATCGTGGATCACGTCTCCAACGTACTCTGTGGCGAGTATTAAACAAACGTCCTCCACACGAGAAGAGCTACGCGCGTTCGGTCTCGTAATCTGGTGTCTGTTCGTCAGTGGGAGCCAGATAGAAGTGCCAGCACGCACATTGCGCAGTGTCAATATGAGAGAAGCCTGCGTCAAGGGCCTGCTGCACATAACGAGTTACATCCGTGTGCTTGTATATGCTCCCGGTGCCTGAGATAACCGAATGAGCGAGCTTCACGGTCGGTAAACACCCAAATACCAAAGGCGATTGCAGGGAGCTGGGAGTGGGTTAGAGACATATGAAATGCCGAGTCATGCACACCTTTCTGCCGTCGTTCAGAGGGAATGTCCCAAACGGCATTTGGGTCGTTGTGGAGGGAGAGAGCAAGGAAGGAGATTGCCAAATTACGCGATATGGCGATATGACACCCACAGATTACGCGTCTGTCCCAAAAAATATCCAAGCCGGGTCGGGCCGCCCGTAATCCCCGGCACCTTCCGAACATGATTGCCGAGGTTCAACCACTCAATATTTCGGTCCTCATGCGAAGTTGACCAAAATGCATTCCTACACCGCCAACGGTTCCACACATGGTCACAGGCTGAACGCGACATGTGTGCCAGATATCGATGGAGACTGGACACCAGCCGATATTATGCTGGTGTCCGGTTTCAGTCTCCTATGGATCCAGGATGGGTCCAGGTTGGGCTGGTGATCAGCTGTCCAGTACGACTGGATCGGGGTATGGTCATTTGACCGGCGTCAGCCGTACTCAAGGCTGGTCTTACGCTCTTAAATAGACTGTCACCCATTCGCAAAATGACACAAAAATCACATATATTTGAGAGGTGTATATTACGAGGCATTTTTAAGTACAGCTTACTCGTCGCCACCGGATTGCGCCGCCGGCGCCACCGATGTCGCCAAGTCCGCAGTACCGGCGTCGATGAGATCATCGACCTCTTGCTGGAAAGTGTCGACGCCGTTGTCGTTGATTTCGTAGTCCTTGACGCCGTGATCATCCTGGTCCTTTGTCAGAATGTAGCGGAATGCCCTGTAGAGTACGGTATTTAGATTGGTTTAGCCAAGATTGTAGTAAACAACGTACCTGGTGATCTTCTTGGCGTCGCCTTTGGCCTCGGAACGGATGGCGGCGAGACGGCCATCGAGCTTGTCCCAGAATTTGGGTCCCGAGTCCTGAAGGAACACAGAACGCTACAAGAATAAGTTCATTAGCATGAGAGGAAACGATACAACAGGAAATTGTGCTTACCATCAGAGCAACGCGCGCACAGAGCTCGATGGTGACCTTGCACTGGGTACCATCAACGAAGATCTGGGTAACCTTGAAGATATTCTGATGCTCGGGGCCTGGTGCAATGGTCTTGTCTGCCTTGTTGACCTTCAGGCTGGAAAACAACTGGACCCAACGAGTCAGAAACTGCGTCTCCACGGTCAACGATATCATGAAACTTACCGTCTTCTTGAACTTGGAGCGCAATTGGGTGAATGCATCTTGGACAGCCGTGATGACCTTGGCGTAGTCTGCGGGATTGTTCTCGATACCGACAGGGAGATCGAAACGATGCTTTTTGAGTATATCCTATGTGCGGTATGAGTGCAGCACTTGTTAATATGGTGAAAGACACACGAGGAGAGTGTTGGTGGGAATGGTGCCTTTGTACGCTGATTTTGCTCGAAAGAAGAATGGCGGCGGCGTAGTTGTCGATATTTTTCTGGTCCGATCATCAGGTCTATCGTTCCCGCGAAGGAAGATGAACCTACCTCAAGATGGGGAGAGACCTCAAAGGACGGCTGAGCGGTCACAATGGCACCGAGCTGGTTAGAAATATGGAGCAGATTCGCCAGGATTTTGGCATGGCGGAAAGCGGGCGGGGTCCTTAGAAAGAAAGAAAGAAACCGCATCAGCGCATATAAAATATAAGAGGAAGGGAGTGCGTACATTGAGCAAGAGAGTAACCTCCGTGCTCTGATCCACACGGAGTCGTTTCCTCTCGTTGTAACGCTGCAAGGCGGAGACCGCATTCTGGTTGGCGGTGAGGACCAAGGCCGGCAGAGGGGCGGGGTTCTCCTCATTTTCCGAGGAGGCTCCATCGATGGCAGTATGGGAACGCTTCTGTGCGCCAGCGAGGGATGGAATAATGGGAGACTCTTCATTCATAGCTCCAAAAATGTCGTTGAGAGGGTTGGGGGGGAGGGGTGCCGGAGGCAGAAGACGACATTGGGGGTCGAAAGAGATGTGGGAGTGGAATGAAAATCTGTGGCGCCATCCGCAGGCTTTAAAGTATGCTTGCAGTCTGCTGATATTCAGGATCTTTGATGCGGATTTGCATTTTCAAAAAAATTGTCCAGGGCGCCGTCGGGGAGTGGCCGGCGGGCCACGAATAAAACAATCAAGCAGGTACAAGCGAAAGGCAAAGAGGCTTGTGATTGAGGAGACCCTTGACCTTTTCTCCGATGCCGCCCAAAGGAAGCGGAAACCTGCTGCGCGAAGAAGGTACGGAGGAGAAAGGTTATAATCCGGTACACGACTTGACTGTTGCCCAATAGACTTCATATTCACTGCAGACCGCGCCAAAGTTATATGTAGAGTTTGCTCTGCGGGAGTTCCCGCCGAGCGACACTCAACGATCGCCGTCAGAAGCGCCGCCAAACATTTGCTCTCTCCTGATCATTTGAAGGCACTAGCACGGATTGAAGAGGCGAGAAACAGAGCAGAGAAACTCCAGCATGAACGACAAGCTGAGTCAGCGGCGTCAGGACTCCGGGATTTCTCCTTGGCCGCCCTGCAGCCTCTCCGTGGTCCTCTTGGGGCTGGGGCCTCCCAGGGTCGGAGTCTGGCGGAGATTGACATGTGGGACCAATATCAGGCTCATGGAGCGAATTTTGAAGCAGGAGAGGACCATGCAGACGAGACTGTCGAACTCGAGCGGTTGCGTGGGCAAGCAGAGGTTTTCGGGTTGTTGAATGCCGAAGGAGTGGCCAGGAAGTTGGGGTTTGGGAGCAGAGATGTCGGTGATGATATCCTTGATGAAGAGGAGGAGGAGGACTTCTTGAGCGAGATAATGAGCAAAGCAGGTGAGTGCCAAGATCGAGTTCGTTTTCGTCCCAATTTGGAAATTGATTGGCACATGTCAATCCGGTTGTCCGGCATCGCGATGCCTCTTCCTCCGCCTTCGTGCATCCTCGGGATTTCGAGGCTCTGGGGGCCTCTTCTGCTTTATTAATAATTATCGGATTGTTTGATATTCCTTGTTTCTGATGCATTGAACCAGCTCTGGAAGAGCCTGAACAGGCAGACATCCAGTCGGACGGGCAGCGCACTGGGCAGTATTCTTCTGAGTGGTTCCCTTACCCAACGAAAGTGGTAAGATTCTTTCAAGGGAATTTTGGCGGCCTCTTCATATCTTCAACTCCTGGTCAGATGTTTCTTCTGGATACTCTGGACAATTTACCAAGATTGCGTGTCTCCGACTCTCTTATGCGTGTTTTTCTCTGGATCTTGAAGGAAGCCGGCTGTCGCGATGTACCTTCTTTTGACTATCTGCGACGGGTTCAAAAGGGGACTCGCTCCGACTCTGGAATCCCAAGTATTCCTTGCAAGTCACCGCTCGGCAATGTGTTCTTTATGAATGATCCTCGAGCAATCATCGCCCAGGTACGTTTGCCGCTTCGAGAGAGAAAACACTTAGAAACCATTCAATTTAGGACTGGGCCAATCCCACAACCCGCAAATTCATTCACGTGTACCCAGAAATACCAGAAGATGGCGTCATTCGGGAAATCTGGCATGCACAAAAGTGGCGCAAAAACATGGACCTCAGTGCTTTGAGTCCAATGTATGATGCGGGATCCTCACATTATTATGTTAATGAGATTGCCCGTCTCAAAAGCGGCCAATTGGTTGTTCCTATTCGCTGGGTTCGGTTCCGAGGCAAGGTATATGCAGATGCATTTTCGGTTACAGTCAATGAACAGGTCTGTGAATTTCGGGCACTATGATATTCAGTTATAATGACGACTTATACAGACGAGGCTACCATCGTTGATACCGCTACGGTGCTTATTTGTGCGAATGATCTTGCCGACAATTACCTGGACCTCCAGGATCAGAACAAGATTCCAAAGTGGAGCGGTACGCCGGTTCTCTCAATCTAACGACTTCATTGAATTATCTGATATCGCAGACGTAACTGTGACCGCTGGACATCCTGAACGAATGCCAAACCCGAAGCGGGCACTTGCAAATGGCCGTCCACTCTATCACAGCTTCGTCGATTATTTTGGGGACGATGTATCTGGGAATCGTTCCAAATCCTGGAACAAACATTGGAACGCGTATATGACTCATCGCAATTTGCCGCGGAAGCTTCTCCAACAGGAGTTCCATGTACATTTTGTGTCGACTTCTCCAAATGCCAGTATTTCGGAGCAGTATCGAGAATTCAAAGTTGCAGTCGAGTTAATATGAATTATCCTCTTGCTCTTCTGTATTTTTCTGAATATTCTTTCGCAGATCCACACATACGGAGCCGGTGGAAGTTCAAGATGAAGCAGGCGACACAACCTGTTTCTGCATTTATGTAAATGGTGGTCCGTCTGATAACCCGATGCAGAGCGAGGTCTCGGGACACATCGGAGGCAAAGGCAACCACTTTTGTCGTAAATGTCAAGTGGGTGGGACGCAGAAGGAAAAATCCACGGATGAAGGTTACCATGCTCTTTTCGAGGCAAGAATCTTTTCCAATATTAAACCCTCCTTCTCATTCCTTTGAAGGCTGGAATACCTCGGACGAAGGAGAAAATTCTGGCCGAGCTGGAAAAACAAGTCAAGTTGGCCTGTTCCGGCGTTCTTAAACCCATCAAAGATTCGCAGACTCAAACTGGCGTCAAAGATATGTATACACAGCATTGGATAGACCATTTACTCGCACGGTTCAAAGAGATGAAGACTAATGAACCAGATCGGTCTAACCAGGACATCCAGACTGAATTGATACAATGGACTGTGGACAATCGCGACAAACTGTACAGCGCATTTTTGACCACAGACGGTACCTTTCTATTGTCTATCTTCGTCTTTCTCATTCGATAATTATGTTCCAGGCTTCGATCCCACAAAGGACACGCCGGTCGAAATTCTACACACCATACTGCTTGGAGTGGTGAAATATATCTGGCACATTTCGCACACAGCCTGGTCAGGCCGAAGCAAAGAAATTATATTCCCTCCGCCTTCAGTCTACGGAAACCGATGGGCTCTCAATTCACGCGATCCGAGCCAATTATATAATGCAGTACGCTGGATCTCTCATCGGCCGCCAATTTAAAACAATTGCTCAAACCAATGTTTTCCACGTTTATGGCCTTGTAACGGAGCATCAATTCATGGCATGGAAAGCCGCCGGCGAACTTGCAGCGCTACTATGGGTCCCTGCAATCCGGGACGTCAATGAATACCGGGTATTTTCTTGCTGTTCAGTGTTGTCCAAGTACTAACATCTAAATCTGGACAGCGCGATCTAACCGTTGCTGTCGCTAACGTGCTCGACGTCTTCTCACTCATTGATCCCTCAAAAATGATCACCAAGATCAAACTCCACTTGCTTGCGCACATAGACGACGACGCGATCGAGTTTGGCCCTTTGGTTGGCGTCGCAACCGAAATTTTTGAGTCTTTTAATGCTATTTTCCGCTACTGCTCGATTCTCTCCAATCACCTCGCTCCGAGCCGGGACATCGCTCTTCAGCTGAGTGATCAGGAGGGTCTGAAGCACCGACTTACAGGCGGACGGTGGTTTTGTTTCTGCGGCTGATGAATGGCAAAGAGCCGGACCTGGTGTTCGTCATTTCATGTCGCAGCATCCAGTACTGCAACGACTTCTTGGGTGGAGCGAGCAGAAATTGTTGAAACATGGTGCGCGTAAATCACTTATCTTTTGAGAATTTACCAATTATATTACAACTTTGAAGGCGAATCAAAATTGGAGCCGCTCAAGCGAGGCTAAAAGAACAGAGCAATATATTTGCTGAAGTCTACGACTGCTGCAAATGCCGTCAACTACGGCCTGTATCCCTCGGAATCTACTTGGAATCGATGCTCATCAGTGGTCGGGGAATCTTTGGACGAGTGTTTCACTGGATCGTGGATTTTCGCTCAATCGGCGACTGATAACGTAGGAAACTTGCATCCGCATGCCTCAGGGCTCACATAACTTTATCAGAACTCCACAATATCGGGGCGCATCTCAGAAATTCTGACAAACAATGCTGCCACAACTGTGGTTGTACTGGAAGTGTTCCAAGTCCTAGCTGCCCGTGACGAGATTTATGGCATGCCAGTCTTGGTTCGACGAGACGGGGAGACAGTGTTTACTATTATTCCAGCCAAGGTATCAGACACGCTTTTCAAACTGAAACATACGGTTGATATTTGCCTATAGAACGTTAAATTCAAGGTGAACGTTCAGCATGATTGCCATACGGCCAAGTGCGAGGCCACGGGCGTGCGACTAAGAATGCAGGAACGCGTCGAATCCGACCAAATCGAAAACTTCATTGTTCACGAGCCCTTGGATCGCTTCATTATTAACTCCCACGCCTTCCATAATGCTCACCTCCTCCGCGCAACCCTCCCACGCGATCTCGTGGCTCCAATTCTCCTATTCGATCAACGGAGGGAGAAACACGACGAGTTTGCTGCCACGCTGCGTGCAAATTGGGCATCAAAAGCTGCCAAACGCAAAGCCGGCAAGGCAAGTGGTAAAAAAAAGGCTGGGCGCAAGAGGAAGGCGCCTGTCCAACCCAACAACGACAATGAAGACGAAGGTTCGGGCCCAAGAAATAAGCGGCGCAGAAAAGAGCCTGCTCAGGAATCACCCGCGCCATTGCCGGAGGATCAGGGCTAGTTGCTGGTCGGCCGAAGAGAACAATCACGAGAACGGAGCGGGCGAAGGCGGCAGATGATGACTCAGATGAGGGTGAAGACAGTGAGGAGTCGAGCTCAGAAGACGGCGACATGTACATTTCTTCCGATGAGGATTCTGATTAATTATATATTTATTTGTACGCGTGGTTCCCAGCTTACAAAATGCACTGGATATGGCATGGAGTCCACCTGGCACCTGGCTGATCTCCACCTGAAGTATGGCTGAGTATTCTATCTGGAAACCAGCCAGTCCCCAGCTGCGCCCAGAAATCGCGACCACTGGTGGCCATGTGATCGTGCCAGGCGGAAGCAACATGCCGACACTTTGGCGGTGTAGTGTAAGAGTTTAGAGCATTTGAAGTTCTGGGCAATTTTAATTATTGAGTGCCTTCTCCCGAAATTGAACTTGCCAGGCAAAATCAACCAAGAGGCTTGAAGAGTGCTTGATTACAGCAGTCTCGTTGTTTTATAACAAGACATTTCAAGAGTTGGGAAAATATTTTTACGACTAATTTCATTAGACCCATTACGGCTGTCTCGTCCCGTCCCGTTGAGACTTTGGAGCTCCCACTCGACGGCCGTCAGATGAACGGCCGTTCCCGGTGCTTACCCGTCATTTCGACGGCCGTGCTCGTAACGGGCACGGCGTACAGCCCTACGGTCTCTCGTAGACAGACGCTACAAACGGTTGAATCTCGTACCTCGGTAGTTTGTAGCCTTACGGTACATTTCAACTTCGTAGGGCTGGCAACCGTGCCGTATACGGCCACGGCCGTGGCCAACACGGCCGTGCGAAGACACGGCCGTCTTATTACGGCCCGGGTGGTGACAGCGTACTCTTGCACGCGGTACGGAGGACCGTGGGGCTCCGTGTTGCCGTTACGGCCGTAAAACGGCATGAAAAGACGGTCGTGTCACCGCACGGTCCACACGGCTCGCTCCCGTGTCGTGTCCGTGCCGCATGCGAAAGTCTGACGAGCTCCACGGCACGGCTCCGTAACCGTATTACGGTGCCGTATTCCGTGCTTCACGGTTACGGTTGCCAGCTCTACAACTTCGTGTTGCTGGCGACTTCACACGAAACTTGAAAGCTCTTTACTGACGCTCTCTTTGCGCCTGCCCTGCAAATCAAGTACGAGAAGACAGCACCTATTCACCCAGAGCACCCTTGCCACCTTCAAGTTCGAACTTACAGCTTCCATTCCCGGCGGTGCCATCGACATCATTCCATGCATGATGCTGTTAAATGGGGAAGCGAGGAGGGTATTCGGGCTCCTACTCAACGGCATGGCAGCAACTCGTAATAGGGGCACAATAGGGGATTATGGGCGGGCAATGGTGCAGCCGATGGTGCTTTCTAGTCTCACAATGCAGTGTGAATACAGCACCAATTTATGAGACCTGCACCAATTAATACAAATTTCAACAAGCAGCCTATCGTTTTCAGCTGCTCTGAAGTGTGAAGTCAGTAGTTTGGGGCTACTTTTCGGTTCGGCGTTCGAACACGTTCGAACCTGAAAATCGTTCTATCCGTTATGCTGTTAAACAGGGAAGCGAGGAGCGTATTCGGGCCCTACTTGCATATGTATAAAAGACGAACAGAGTTGCGCAAGACATCCAACTGAAGCAACTCCAGCAGTAGTCCCACCGCCCAACAAACAACCCACCTTAACACACCCTACCATGCGTTTCGCCCTCCTCGCTCTGCCCTTCGCCCTCATCGGCGCCGCCGCGGCGCGGCCCGTCCGGTCGGAGAACAACCTCGTGGAATCGTCCCTCCAAGGCCGCCAAGCATGCCGAGCCAGCGGGGAATCTTGCCAGGGTTTGGAAGAGTACTGCTGTGGCGGCTCCTGTGCCAGCCCACCATCTCGTCCTGCCCTGAGGAGACGGCGTGCTCCGCTGTATTCATCGTTCGTAGCTCCTCTCGGTGTTGATTCCCTGCCGCTGATCTGTCCGAGTTTTAGCCGTCCTACTGCACGTAGGGCATCTGCACAATCGCAGGTGCTAACTGAGAAAGCGGTCGGAATCCGCCCCCTGGAATGCCGGCAGAGTGTAAGACAGACACAGATACTAGGCGAGATTAAACCGAGGAAAATTAGTGTGATGCCTCTGTTGAATGAAATGCAGATTTTATTTTTGAGGTGCACTGCTGCAGAATTGGCGTGAATTCTCCAGCTCGAGGATTGGTGAAGAACTTCCGGTAGAACCGCCGGTAAGGTTCCCCGGGTCAGTCTGGAAGCAAAGCATTGGTTTGCGATTGAAGTACCAGAAATGAATGGAAAAACTGCGAGATCGAGACGGCAATAAAAAATACTCCCAGAAAACTATGTATGGCCTGGCCCGAATCGAACGGATACCCGCATATGGGATAGTGTTGCAGGGCTCACTGAAAGCGGGGCGCCCATCGGCGACCAGGTCTTGTTAGATGTCTGTGAGCCTTTGTGGCTGCCGTTGAGTACACATCTTTTTCAGATGACCGGGATTTGACCGGGATGAGGGGCTTTGGCGTGAAGTCAGAATGTCGGAGACACGAGGAGGACAAAGAGGCATGAAAATTAGGCGAAAAAATGCATTGGCTGTTAATTAGGACGTGAACACTTGCATACTTCTTTACAACGAAAAAAAGGCTTCAATACCTTAGTCCCGAATCGAACGGGTGTCCCAGACGAATTAAAAACGCTTGACAAACATTCTCTGGGTGCAGACCATCCGCTTTCAGGCCTTCGTGGGTGTCTGCTGTGCTTCGTTGAATACGGATTTTCTTCTCGAGGTGGTGCACAGTGGGCTTGAAACCTGAAACATCGCACCACAGGGGAAAATGGCCACTAGGACCGTCGCTATGTTGCCCTCTCAGGTTGAACTAGAACAAAAAGAAATCAGTTTATTTCTGTTGAACCAGATGGAATTCGATACAAAATTGCGGCGAATGCGACATGTCCTGGCCCCGAATCGAACGGCGGGGAAAGCAAATCTTGACCTAGGTCAAGATGGTAAGCAAGAGCAGACCATTCAGTAGACGAAAAAAAAATGATGTGTATGATTCCCCGATGCTGCCGCCGCATCATTGGTTCCCTGCCTTCCGCCGCTCCGTGTGCTCCCTCACCCTCTCCACCACCACCCCTATCGTTGGATGCTGGACGCGGGGACGTTCCGAAGATGTTTCGAAGGGAGCTAGACGATCGATACACTATAATCTCCGTGAGTGACCGCACCCATCCCTGCTTTTCATCCGCCCTGATGGCGTTGGGATGCAGGCAGACCGCAACACGAAGCCTGAAAACGTCCTCCGTCTACCGTGGTCGTAGCCCCGGGACTGCCACGTCACTTTTTCGACGGCCGCTTTTTTGTCAAGGATCCGCCGCCTCAGCGGGTGGACGTCGATCCGCTCGCGTCCGCGCGGCCACGCACGTCCGGCGGCTCTTACACGCTCATTCCCCCGTCGCCCGATCTGTGCTCCCCGTGTTCGCTTTTTGGTAATCCTCGCTCGACGCGGCATATCCGAGATCGCATCACGCCGACTGCAGCTATGGTTTTTTTTCGACGGGGCATACCGCCGTAACTTCGCTCCCTCCTTCAATGGCGCCTTCTTCGTAAGCCTCTGGAGGTCGCGCGTATGTTCTCGTCTCGTTTGCTCGCGCTCCACCACCGACACATACGGGCATCTGCTGCGCCGCCCGGGGGAAAGGCCGGTCATTGACGTAGGACGGGCGGCTGGGGAGCGAAGGATGTGGAGGACGGCAGCGTGGAGGCTCGTCCGACTTTCTCCGCTTGAAGCTGCGTCGCGGGCGTGGCACGTCCTGGGACCATACTCCACGTCCGTAGCGTCCGGGGACTCTCCCTTCGTCCTTCACGAAGAGCGCTTGCTCCGCGTACTTGGGGTTTCGCGACATGGATGTGGATCCACCGTACTCTTGCTTGCCCTCTCGCCAATGGGGGCTGATCATCCATGTGTCGTGTCTCGCCACCGGAGCGTTCGCTGGCGCCTCTTATGGTGTTCGTGCGCGTGCCTTTGCGTCGTACTTGATGGTAGAAGGCTGTCACAAGGAGGCATCGGCGTAGAGAAACGCACAACGGTACGCTAACCGCTCCCGCCTTCTCTGTGAGTCACCAGCCTCGACGGCACCCGCCCTCGTCACTCACACGCATCTCGCAGTCCTAATGTGCGAGCTCGGGTGCCACGTCACGTTCCTCGCTCGCTGACCCTTGCCTGTTCCTATCTTGCGGCTATGGCGGTCCAGATGCACATTTATTCGGCCGCAAAACTTTCGGTGATTTCGGAGTTTCCGCAACAAAAATAGCTGTTTTGACGCCCTCCGCGCTAAAAAGAGATCAATCAATCAGTCAGTTTCTTTTGTGCGCGAATCAATGATTCCCGCAAAACAAATTTGAACCGCCCGCAAAACTTTTACAACCGCCCGCAAAACTTTTCCACCCGCAAAACTTTTTTTGACAGTTCCCCATAATCAATGGGGGTAACTTCAAATATCCGTTTGTAAATGCAGAGTAGTATTTGATTGAGAATACAGAAGTGCTATGAGTGAGAAATAATAGGCAATAATCAAGAGTCAGTGAATTACCAATGAATGTGAGAATCACATTGAACTTATTAGTCCTTGAGAGTGCGTGAGTGGACTGTATACTGTACCTACTTAACACCAGCTGGGCCAGGTTTGTCTCTGAGTGGGCACAATAGAAGAGATTAGGTTGCGGAACTGTTATAAACATGCTCTGGGTATTACTGGTTGGACATTCTCCAGATATTCAGCAACTAATTGAGCGTCACACAGCTGGAATGAGGGTCAGCATCCTCAACAGAAGGGTTGCAAGTCCTCTAGATGTTGAGAGCATGATTCATTGGCTTCCAGTACTCTGTGAAGGTGTATGTAGGCATTCCTGTGTTGGAAATTTGATGTATTCAATGCATTGCAAGTGAGTTACGGTGTGCCATGATAATGGGCTTATGTTGACAGAGTTCCAACCTCCCTCGGCGATTTCAGGCATGTTTGAGTGATCACCAATTCAGCAAATACCCCGAATGAGATCCAGACACCGTGATTCATTCCCACCATACAACTTTAGTGTTGAAATTGGCACTAGCCAACATAGATATACTGTCTCAATTACATGCCCTTCGTGTGAACAAATTAAATTAAAACCTGTGACCAGGATGGGCATGGTATCATGTACTTCAAAGGAACTATTTGACACTCTCAAGGTCCATGGAAACTGGTAAGTGTATCCAGGCCTGCTTCACACTGACAAAGAGCCTGGGATTGGTCTGGTTAATCAGAAAACAATCAGTATTACACTTCAATATATCATGTGGACTACGACCAAGCTACTGGTTAGCCAGTGTGGTTTGCTGTCACAAAACTTGAGCTAGCTGTTCACTGTGTGCAAACGCGGACAGTCCATGACACCAGTTTCTTTCTAAAGTACAAATTCTTCTGAATCCAAGTTAATGTCACGGTTATTGTATCATTGACTACTCACCAAGTGCTTTCCTCTTGGTTTCAATAATTGTCTTCAATCTTCTGGCCAACAGGACTCGCTGGAACCCCTCGCCGACATCTGAAAATTGACAATAAACCCCGGATTTCCTTCAATGACAACCGTTTCTGATCGATGGCTGCCTGTGTCTGATGCTATGCAACCCTGAACCTTGAGACAGAGTGCTAAGGCCACCAAAATGTTAAAGATAGCCGTCCATTCCCAGCTGCCGTGAGACGTTCCCGAATCAGAAAGAATGTCGTTTGTCGTCTGTAGTACAAAGTAGCATCAAACGAGTGAAGAAAAGCCACGTTACCTCCCACGAGGCTTTATACCACCCCACATACGTCTCCAATACCCCCGAATATCCAGCACCGTGATCCGGGCATATCCCCGCACCTCGCAGCGCGTACCCGAATACCGCCAAACTCTAACACAAAATGCTTCACGAGATTTTCAAAGTGGTTAAGGCGGAAAGCCATAATTAGTGCAGATCCAACATGCTCAAGATTGATGCCAACCCATGTGAATATTGAGAAGATTGCCTGGAGCTCCAACAACACGGTCTTCGTCCCGTATGCTTACTAGGGAAAAAACCCTATCGGTCATATCACTAACCATGAAAGCATTGAGATTATCAAGCCTGAATTTCCTTATCCCTGTCGCCTTCGTACTAGAACTGTGGCTGCTATTGTTTACCTCCATTCTGGTCTCTTCTGCTGGTTTGGGCTCAGTGATGTCATTTGATTTGCTTGGATTAGCTTGTTCGCACTTGTTTCCTCGCTTGATACCAGATCTACTTGAATTTCACAGTCAATATTCATTCAAGAACAGATGGTGAACCCAGAGCAACCTGATCTCTTCTATTGTGCCCACAAATCAGAGACAAACCTGGCCCAGCTGGTGTTAAGTGGGTACAGTACACAGTCCACTCACGCACTCTCAAGGACTAATAAGTTCAATGTGATTCTCACATTCATTGGTAATTCACTGACTCTTGATTATTGCCTATTATTTCTCACTCATAGCACTTCTGTATTCTCAATCAAATACTGCTGCATTTACAAACGGATATTTGAAATTACCCCCATTGAATCGGATTGATTATGCGGAACTGTCAAAAACACCTGTAACGCCCCATATCCCATCAAGATAGAGGGGAGATCCCACGGGTCTCCCCCTCTAATTTGACGGCTTTGGGCGTAGGGCTGCACCACGCGTTAATTATGCGTTAGCAATAGCAATTAGCCGTAGCTATTTGATAGATGTACACGTTATCAGTAGATATGATACCGTGTAATCTATGGTTATCAGCCAACAACCGCAACAGTTGCCATCAACGGGCGCGCGCGCCTCCCGCCATCATTCCCATCAAGATTGCACTGTGCGGCGCCGCCCAAGTCCGTCCCGTCCTCAAAAATGCCCGTAAATTCACGAAAAAAAAGGAGGGGCATACTGGGCCTCTCTAAAACATATATAACTATTAACCATCCTTATCATGCCACTGGCTATCAAACAATTCATGAATCAATCATATTTCAAGCATAAGCAAGGTACAATTAGTAGATATGGTACCGTGGATGAAGGCATGTAGGAGCAGTGAAGCGTAGAGCATAGGGGGGGCGACACGCGATGCGGGAAGACCTACTTGCGGGGGCCGCGTGGGATACCGGCGTCGGAACGCTTCTTGCGTTGCTTCTTCGCTGGAGCCCCGCTGTTTAATCCTCCTCCAGGTGAGCTGCGGTGCGCTTCGAGCCCGTGTTGACGTCCAGCGGAGTTAAGGCCGACTTGGTGGGGGAGGGAGTAGGCCTGGGGAGTGCTGGCAAACCCAGGTCCGGCGCATAGACTGCGCTGGATGGCCCAGGGGTGTTCCCGTAATATCCCGGCGTAAGTGGCTGCATCCCCATCATCTCAGGGAACGCCGCCGCCATGTCGTTGCTGATGTTCAGGAAGTCCAGGTCGAAGTTGAGGTCCGGGACGAGCCCGTCGTTTGGGATCTGGAGCAGGTCGATCAAGTCGAGGTCGGCTGGGGATGTGGACGCGGCGTTGCTAGAGGCAGTGGTTGCAGCTGCAGTGGAGGGCACGGGAGGTGCGTGGGTAGTGGATGGGATGCGCGCGAGACATTGTCGTCGAGGACCGAGGGGGAGTGGGAGAGACGGGGATGGGGACAGGCAGACCGCTGCCTGCACCGACAGCCGCAAGTGTGGGGATGGTGTCGCGCGGCGTCTTGTTAGTCTGTTTCACGCGCAGTCCCCGAATCGCCCCCTTGTCGCTCCTTTCCTTGCGCTTCAGCAACGTCCCCCCCGACTCCGCACGCTGCGCGTCCTGCTCCTTGATGAGTGCTGCCCGCGCTTCCTTCGACATCGACACCCAGCGGATCTCCCCCGCGAGGATCATGCGGAGGATACGCCGCACAGTCTCGGCGTTCATGGTTCCCGCTCGTTCGACAGGGACGTCCTTGGGCCAGCCGCCATCTCCACGCCGTGGCCGCCGCAATAACGACGTCGTATTTAGCGTATTCCATGACGACCTTTGTGTTCCTCAATATCATTTCTAGGGGAACGTCAGATGCTGCACGATAAGTGAAGTTGGAGGAGCTTACGGAGCCCTTTGGTGAGGCGCTTTGACATGTCTGCGCGCACACTCTTGGAGTCGTTCTTCTTGCGCGTGGCTGAACGACTGTGTCAGCCACAAAGTTCTGCGACACGAACAAAACAAAACTTACCCTCGTCCATGGTGCACGAGTAGTGCTCAAACTTGCGCATCACATCCAACTGGTCCGTTCCCATCTCCTGCAGGAAGAACTCTAGCGCGTTGTCTGAGTCAACGGCCTGGGGCAAGGAGTCGTCGTCGGCATTCCCCCGCGAAAAGATGGCGAAGGCGCGCACCCCGGTGCGCTCGTACAAGTTGGTGAGCTGCTCGCCAATCGACATTGAAGTCTTCCTCGCGTCATTGGCTGCTGCCTTGTTCGGCGCGGGCCCCGCGAGTCTCGGTCTGGCGTTTCTCCTCGAGTTGATCCATGAGGCGCTCGTACTCGATTTTGCCAAGGCTCTGCTCGTCGAAAGCAGCGCCGTCGTCGATCTCGTCCTGGAGGTCATTGTGGTAGTCCTCCAAAGACTTTTGTTCACCTTGAAATGCATTAGCTTTCGATTCCAGAGATGTATTCAAACACGTACCAGCAGCTCTAGCCTTCAGAGCTCGGTCATATTTAATCGCGTTGCGCAGGTTTTTTCTGCGCGTCGTTTTGACGGAGCTCTTGTGGCACAGAACACCGCGAACGATCTGTCGGTCTTTCCGTATTTCTTGGCGATGCGCGCGATCTCCCGGTCGCGATGCTCGTTGAAGGCCTCGATGTCTTGCTCATACGCGCGCCGCTGAAGCCTAGCCTCTTCCTTTTTGAGGGATGCCGTGGCTTTGGCTGCGCCAGACGCGGTGGGGCGATGGCGTACTTGCTGAACAGCTTTGCCGGGGTTGCGAATGGCGTGGGTGCTGGTTGCGGGGACGTGGGTGCGTGGCATGTTAAGACGTGGTGGAGTAAACAATCGAAGAAAGTCAGGTGAGTGACAGTTTCTGCCGATCATTACCTACAGCTTCTTTGCGATCGTGACGGCATACATCACCTCACGTCCCAACCACCATCACAGCCCAATGGCTCAGGGGTCGGGATCGTCAGATGCACAAGCGTTGCTCGTGCAGCTGACAAACCCAATTGGGTTGTCTTTTGTTCAATCCCGGTGCGCATTCTTTTTTCTTTTTTTTTTTTTGACTTGGCTCAGCCCGCTCCAATGCTCCGCCTACTCGACTCAATACTTGCGCGTCTCCCTCAATTTTTTTCCACCGCTCCGCCTGTCTCGACTTCCTTGCCCGCACCCGAGGACAAAGCTGGTATGTCAATGTCTGGGCGTCATCTCGCGCGACAGGTGCGTATGCTACGCATTTTACCTCAAATTTTATAATCTTATCACAGAACCCAGCTGTACAAAGACCGCGTCTCCGCGTGCGAGACACCTGCCCAGCATCCAATTTACTGGGCGCCTACCTTCGATGACGCTGTTCAATACCTACCCGCTGCCGGGGCTTTGAAACCGCCTTCGGCTTTGGATCAGAAGACCCGAGCGTTCTTCGTCGTCGACTGGGATCCTCATGTCTATTACGACAGGTTGGTGTCTCTTTTATTTTTTATTTTGCTGACTTCACTCAGTTATGCTGCGAGAATGCATGGAGGCATCAAGGTGAAAAACAATCAGCCGTCTTTGTGACCTTGTCTTGGAATGACGCATGGGTGCGCGCGCAACGCTGGACGACCGACTACTCGGGGTATTTACATGCGATGTAAATTTGTTGCTGCATTTCAAGTACATATGAAGTGTTTTCTTGGCCGACTCATTTTTTGTACTTTTTTTCACTCCTCTATTGAAAAACCGAGACGATGTATTTTGCGTGCAGTATTACAGCCACTGAGTACATTACTGGTCATCCAGAAAGCGCCAGAGGTTCTGCTCGTCGCCGACAAAGACGAGCTCGCCCCCGGGTGATCCTTCAAGACCTCCACGGCACGCGCTCTGAGGACGTTCTCAGCCAGGCACTTATGTTACAGGGAGCATCCAACTCACTGATTGTTGAAGACACGGTTGCGTCCATTTGCATGGACGGCGTACAGAGCTTGGGCTGGACGAGTTTCCAACTCCTGGACGCTGGTGTATGGAGGAAGCCCCGAGAGCCGGGTGGGGGTACATGCGTGTGGTCATCGAAGACGGCAATGCGTGCGGGGTTTGCGGCGGGGTTATTGGGGGCGCTTGTGGGGTTGTTACCGTGAGACTGCTGATCGTTGCCGGAGGTAGGTTTGGCGCACGTCTTCACAATTGAAGGCGGCGGTGATTGCGCCCAGCCCAGACGCGGTCGAACAGCTGCCGCGCGCGTTGGGGACTCAGAGGAAAGGGGGTGGCCTGGTCGCCGCCAGGTACTCCATCTCCTCCCTCTTTACCCGCTTCGCCTCCTCCTCTGCCCGCTTCAACCTCCTCCACCCGTTCACCTCCTCCGCCGCTCATCTCCGCCCGCTTCACCTCCTCCGCCCGCTTCACCTCCTCCTCCGCCCGCTTAACTCCTCCTCCTCCGCCGCTCCCTCCTCCTCTCCGGATTGCCTCGTCGGCGGCCACAAGCTGCTCGTAATGGCCACG